>CBVK0102080666.1:0-10959 GCA_900067695.1 Picea abies | reverse complement strand
GATGCCACCTCACCATAGAATCTTCTCCTTCTAGAAGATTCGAGAAAACACTCATTTTTCCCACGTGTTGGAATTCTCGCACCCTAGCTATAGAGCAACCTGCGAACACCTCACACCCTGGCTATAGTGCAACCTGCAAGAATGGGTCATTCTCGCACCCTGCCTATAGTGCAACCTGCGAACTTCCCTTTTTATAAGGTTTTTACATAGGAAAAAGCAACCTCTTTTCTCAGGAAAAGTTATTCTCTCTTCTCTCTTTAGGAATTCAGGTCACTGTGACCCCTCTGAAGGCAACAGATAGGCTTTACATCATTAACGATCATAGGGATGACGAAAATAATGTGTAACACCTGCCCCTAACCCTTCTTACGATTTAGATCCATCAAAGTATAAGGTCTAAACTTGTGGGGTTTCCCTATCGGATTCCTCTTTCTTATCACTTTACTCCTCTCCTCTTGTTTATTCTCTGATTTCTAAAGAAGGTTCTTGAAAGAAGAGGGTTTCTTCTGCCATCGCCAACAATTCCTCTTGAAAAATCATTTCATAGTTTTGAGTAAGAGGGACGTCAAATGAGAGGGGGGAGAAATTCCCAAAATCAGAGTCACAGGAATAATTTCCTAGCACGGGGAAATATGTCGAAGAGGGTACATTGAGGGTTTCTAAGTCGATGCTGGTATGTTTTAGATATCTTTCCCTATCAATCCTGATCATGTTTGTGTGCCCCTTTAATGGCAGCCAAAGGTGATCCCAGTCTGTACTAAAGTATCCATTTAACTTCTCAGACCAGTCTTGACTTAATAACAACCCATAATCTTCTGGGATGTCTACTACAATGATGCCAATTACTTGCATAAATTTAGGGTGTGTCTCTATTCTGATCATCACGTCTTTGAGCTCTCCCATAACATTCACCTGGGTCCTGTTTAGTTTTATAACATGCTTATCTCTTTTGAGAGGGACTTCATTTAATTTTTTGCAGATAGATAATGGCATGACATTAGAGTATTTTCCTGATTCAACTAAAAAATTATGGAGATTTCTGTTGAAGACTTCAAACGTCAACATGAACGGCGGGAAAAAAGGTTTTCCCTTCTTATCTTCAGAGAGAGCATTCAAAGTTGGTTTATTCCTTATATTTGTGGGAGTTAGATTTCCTCCTTGGTCGGTGATTTTCATGGGGTTTTGTACTGACTTTAATGCTTGTAACAGAAAGTCCTTTTGCTGAGGGATTCTACACATGTCCATGATCAATATATTCACCTTCAAATTCTTCAAATATTCTACTATTTTGTAGTCCATCTTGGGAAATTATGGATGTTTATAGGGTTTCTTCGGGGATAAAAAGGTGCTTTCACATGATGGAGAGCTGGTCTTCCTCTCGAAGTTTTGGAAGTAGCAAGATCGTTTAAGGAAGGTTGACCCCTACTTTGTGTTTGCACAACCAAGACTTCTACGAGTGGTTCTTGAACCTCAAATAAGTCATCGGAAGGCATAGGTAGGTCAGGGTCCCATATTAACATGGTTGTTTCTTCTGGTGGATCAAACTCTTCTTGATCAACAACATTCATAGATGAGCCACTTGACTATTCAGTTAGGGAAACTTCATCTAGAAACCAATTGGCCATCAAACACATGGCATGCACCCATTGAGCGTAATCTCTTCTAGAGTGATTCTCTCGACGATAGGTACAGAAAGAGTTAGATGCTACATTTCCCAGATCGATGTTTAAGCTGGCTGGGGGAGGTTCAATTTATTTGAAAGGCAGATTCCTTTTAAAGAAAGGCTTATAAATCCCTCTGGCCTTGGTTTCCATCCCCTGTTCTTCTCTTCATGTATATGATTTCGTTTGAAAACTTCTTAACCATGCATTGTAGGTCCTCTATGTCCCCACATCCCTTTTTGGGACCTTGTTCTATTTTTTTCCCTGAGGGTCTAGTCAGCAATAGTCCTCTCTTGGGAGGAGGTTGAAAATATTTTTTAACTAATGAGACCTGGCCTTATTTGCATCCTTTCATTTGGAACTCTATTGTTTTGTATTCTTCAAAATTATCAGCTAAGGTTGGTTTGGCAACCCTTTTCACAAACATGGAAATAGAAATTGGGAGAGCATTAGTGTATGCTTCGATTTGAAACTCCTGAGTAGGTTTAGATTTGGGTTGGAATTTGTTTAAGATGGTTGTAAATATTTGATTGAAGTCTTTAACCCTTTCCTTTGAACTCATGGTGGTGGAGAACAACTCAACCATAAAAGCTCTTGTAGTGGTTTCTTATGCAAATTTGTCTAGAAAATCCTTTTGAAACTTAGTCCAGCTAGTTATGGATCCTACAGGTAAGTTAAAATACCACATGGAGGCTCAATTCTCAAAAGTGTAGGGGAAACTCCTGCATACTATGCCTTCATGTTGAACATTCATCAGTATGATAGCCAGTATGAATTTTTGGATATGGTCTTCAAGAAGTCTTGAGGTTTCAGGATCAAATTTAGGGAGTAACTTCTATGGATGTCGGGGAAGGTTGTGTACTTGTCCAGGGATGGCCAAAGTGTCTCTGTCCAACCAAGGTTGATTATTATAAGGTGGGTTTCCCCTTTATTCATCATGGTCATTATTATCTTCCATGTCTTCAGATCATTCTAAGTTAAATCCTTCCCATTCAGAAAATTCGTCAGGTTCAGAGTAGCTGTCAGCTGCTGTTTCAGGGATTAGGTTAAGAGGATGTTTGATTTCGGTGAGAGAAAAATATATTAGGTCTTGTACTGTGTACACAAAATCCTGGTCGAGGGACTTGACCACTGGTCTTCTTATTTTTTTTCTTCAAGGAAGTAACAGAGCTAAGGGAAATGCACCGATCTGTCGGGTGTAAGCTCTTGTGATTCTTCTGAATTGGTTCAATTCCTTGTGAGGAAGAGCATAGGGTATGTCAGGGAACATATGTTCTTCCTCGTGCTGGGGTGAGTTACTCATTTCAGGAGTACTCAGTGTGTGTGGGCTGTATTGGGAATGAATAGCCATGCATGTGGGTTGTTTTGAATCTACAGGCTGTCTGAAATATTATGTTAAATATATATTCAACCATTCATTCTCAGGCCCTCCTTCTAGCGCCAGTTCTGTGAGGGGTCCTAAATCCCTTTAAATCAATAGTAGGAACCAAACCTACCACCGAGTCTCAATTAGACTCTGCAACATTTAATGGTGGAATTGTTCTCCAGATCTTGCAATCTGACCAATTAATCGATGGGATTTACATTTTTCTTGTGAAGGCTTCTCCTTCGCATCATCCATTCAATTTGGGTGATGAGTGCAATTTAAACAAATATTTCATGGAATCCCTGCAACTTAAATTCATCGTGGGTTGATGGTAGAGGCGTGGGGGTGATGTGGTCTATTGATGATTTTAAATGTTGTTTTTGATTGGCACATGAGGTAGAAACTAATGCAGGATTCGGTATTAATTATCCCCTTAAATTCTCAAAATCTAATCACATCTAACGCTAAAATGTCCCTTCGTGTCACTTTATTAGTGGGTGGATTGGCAATCGTGGATGCACTATGAATGTTTTTGTCGTTGTCCCTCACAAAATCTCCGACGCCGATCAATCGCATTGTATAATGCTGTCCTGGAAAACACGACTCAGAGGTGTGACTTGGACCTAGGGAACCAAGAATGACTTGGGGGTAAAACTAGACCGTACGGTTCTCCAATCTGGAAAAGACACATGACTTTAAAGACCGATGGCCTAATTCATGTGTATTAATTGGATTTGGGGATTTCATTAAGTTATTCATTTTAAAACATACCTTAGCTTGCCGATGCCAAAAATTATCTAGGATCGACGATCGGCCAGAAACC
The DNA here is from genome assembly GCA_900067695.1 of Picea abies. Lineage (NCBI taxonomy): Eukaryota > Viridiplantae > Streptophyta > Pinopsida > Pinales > Pinaceae > Picea > Picea abies. The sequence continues at coordinate 7,109 of CBVK0102080666.1, read as the reverse complement.
TATCACGTGTTTTTCTATAGATTAGCTTCCTCGAAGAAGTCCCAATGCTGAAATGAATCAACGATTAATGATTAAGACAAAATTTAGTGTGGCCAGAATGTTAGTTGCGATCCTTTTAGGTCTTCCCCGATTCCAATAATCGTGTTGGGTATCAACTATCAGTGATATCTTTTATTTCTTTGTCAACGACTATTCCCCTCATCTTTTACCGATTCCAAAGAGGAATCGGCTATCAATGATATATTTTTGAAAAACATTGGCACAAACAAAACTTAATTTTTTCCGATGTTGATGAATATTGGCGCTCGACAACTGAGGTTTTTCGAGTGGTTCTTTTCCTTCTTTGAATTCCTTTTGATGTCGAATCTGAGTGTGTCGGGTGAATGTTTTTGGCTTTTGATTCTTTATTTAGGCGTTAAGGATCTTTTTTAAGTCATGGGTTTTCATAAGCTAAAATAGACCTAAAAATATAATGAGAGTCAAGATAATAATAAAATCCAAACATCTCTCAAGTCAAATCAGATAGTGCAAAGATTGAGTGGTACCCAAAAAGTGGAAAAATTGACATAGGCTTTTTAGGGTGTGTTGAGTGCTCAACAATATCCTTATAGGGACTGTAGGAACCAAGATTATGAAATAGTGAGGGAAAGAAGGGAGGCACACTCTATCATACCTATAATACCCTTTCACGCACTATATCCTACTTAACCTGACCTCGTTACTTAATTTTATATGCATACGAGTCTATATTATTGTCATTTAGTGGTTTAAACATACAATTATGCTCCTACGCACAAATCTATCAACATTATCAGTAAAGATAACATTCATCCATAGTAAAGGAAGGAAATAACACCATACAAACATGAATTAACACAATACAAGCATCAATAATCATTGAACAACATAATTTGACACAGAGTTACCCTGATTCACCCCCTCCTGTGCTACGCCCATAAAATATTTTCTTATTTATTATATTTATGGCATTCTGGTTGTGATCTGCACTATAATAGATGTTGAATATACATTCCTCTGATCAAATTCATGGGTTCTTTACACAGAACAAGCTATAATCAAAACAAATCCTCAAAATTTCTCTCTGCTTCCTCTTTTTTCATTGCTCTAATTTCTGAACTTTTCCTCCTCTTTTACATATTTTGGTCCCTCTTTTCTCAAGTTTTCTTGCCATCTCATAATGAATTGGCTACCACTCATGATCGGCTAGAGAAAAATCATTATGAGCCGGATATAGCTCATGCTCTAGTGGTTTTCCTGGATTTTGTGCTAGTTGTTTCTTCATGTCCCGCATATTCTTCTCTTTCCTCTCTTATTTCTTGATCTTCTTGATCCTATGCCTTTTCTTGGTGCATTGTCTCTTATCTATGTTCTCTATCCAACCTTCCTTCCAAATAGGCCCCCAACACTCACCTGTGGCTTGTCCTAAGCCACTTAGTCCCGTTGTGTCGTTCTCTTCCATGTCTGAGTGAATTTCTGGAGGCTCGCCTTCTTTGTCTGTACTACTGTTGTGATTTTGGCTTCCTTGTTTACAATTTCTTCCATTGTCTGCACTGTCAAGATATGTAATTTGGCCTGAGTGTCTTGCGCTTCTAATGTGGTGTTGGTTTGCATGGTAGCTATTTCCTCTAGTACCTCAAATTCCTCGTCCTATCGTGGTCACAACTCTTATGTGATCCTTCATTGTTTTTCTTTCAGTTGTTCCACTTCAAGGTGTAGTTTCCAGTTATCCAGTAGTGATGTCTTTCTTTCAGTTAGTGGGAGAGTATTTGTGCACTCAGTGGATTAAATCACATTTTAATCCAATGATTGAAAATATGGGGTGGTTTTCATCTATGTACACATGCACATTCCTTATTCACATATATTTATACACTCTTGTTATAAGATTTTAATCTTCACCACCACTGTCTTCACAGTCCTTTCCCTTTGCGGTCTTTCTTCTGGTGGTGTCCCTGGTGTTGTGCTCACTACCAATTATGTGATATTATTGTGAATCATCCAGGTGGATATTGGTGGCCACCCACCTATTCCACTTGGACCCCCACCATTTCTTCTTTCATTTTTTCAATTTCCGCACAGTTTACTATTTTTAGCAGTTTTTCGGGTCTTGAAATTTTAGAGCCGTTTTGAGGCCCTAAATGACGTTTTTTGGGAAAATGCAGAGCAAAGTGAAAATTCCTTCAATCTTGCTCACATCAAATTTGTATTCCTCAGATAGATATTGATAATGAGGTATTGATCACGTCAAATGAAGGTCGTATGCCAAAGTTACGTCCCCGGGAAGTTGATGTACCAATTTACCCAAACAGGGCCCATAGTCCTGGCATTTCATCTCCTAGGGTTATCTCTTTGGATTTTTAGGGTTTTCCATTGTTTCTCAATAATAAATAGGCCTTCAAGCCTCATTGTAACATAGTTCATAGGCCACTATGTGACACATCTCTTCTCATATATAAGATACCAGTGCCCTAGCTAGTTTATTTCCATTCTATCTGTAAGCATATTTCAGTCATTTGTTATTAATGAAATGAAGTTTTATTTCCACTACATCTCTATGTTTCTATGTATTTATGTATTTCATTGTGTTCCTGCATAAATCCAAATCAGTGGTATCAGAGCGGTTTGGTCATTCTTGATCCTTCTTTTCATGTCCCCAACGAGGTTGGGGTATAAGGAGTTAGGGCTCGATCTGGTTGAACCTTTGCAGGATCAGCCTCACAAACCCCAATGGTTGCCCATGGGGGAAGAAAAGAAATATGAGGGAGCAGGACATCCTATCAAAATATTGCTCGAGGAGGCCCTCGAGAAAAAAAGGAGCTCTATGGTGGACAACTTTTCCTAGATCCTTCAACGACTGCCCACTGGCAGCGCATCTACATCCAACAACCACTCTGGAGGCACCACCCCTTTTAAGGTACAAGTAAAATTTGACATTCCCATATTTGAGGGCCAAATAGATGTAGATGTCATAGATATATGGTTGAATCTATTAGAATCATATTTCTCGGTTCATGACTTTTCTGATTGAGAAAGGATTATTTTTGCACTCCTGAAAGTTTCCCCCCATGTCAAGGACTAGTGGGAAACCTACTGGGAGAAACAGGGCGAGCGAGATCCCTCTCTGTTCTCGGTCACACCCACTTGGAATTATTTTCGAGACACCATCAAGGAAAATTATTATCCCATGGGGGGATATGAGGAAAAATACATACAATGGACTACACTGCAACAACAAAGGGACCAATATGTGCATGAGATGATGAATCCATTTCATACCCTACGCACAAAATTGGGTATCAACGATTTGGAGAAACATTTGTGTTAATGTACCGTAGTTTTTTGCATAGATACATTTAGGAGGAAATGGAGTTCCTCGACATCTCCTCACTTGGTGCGACATACCGGTATGCTGTCAATATTGAGCATAAGTTCAAATAGAAGAGTAAAGACTTTGGGTCTGTGAATCAGAATAAATGTAAAGGTACCCCAAAAACGCATAAAAAAGGACCAAGCCAAGGCGGGGAGACCCAGGAAAAGCTGCCAAATCTACAAGAAAAGAACAACATGACGAAGCCAAAAAAGGACATGGGGAAGTGGTGTGAGTTCCATAAGAGCTCCACTCACAACACAAGTGAGTGTCGGGCCAAGTAGTCACTGGTAGCCGAGTTGAAGGCTTCTAAATCAGATTCATGCTCTGACTCTGAATCAGAACCTGACAAGGGGAATGACAAGGGGAAGAAGATTATCAATGCGAAGCCTAAAGCCATCGTTGCCACCACAAAGATCCAGAAGGAGGAAACATAAGATACAAAGGAGGCAGAGCGCCTCTTCCATTCCAATATGTGGGTAAAGGCTTCCCCGTTGTAGTTCATTATCGATAGTGGGAGCCAGAAGAACCTCATCTCAGTAGATGTCATGAAGCAGCTAGGATTTCTGATGACAACACACCCACAACCATATACCATTGGGTGGTTTCACCAAGGAAGGGACCTCCATGTCAGCTAGCAATGTCTCCTTCCCTACAACATCAAGCCCTTCACGGATGAGGTATTATGTGACATTGCTCCTCTTGATGTTTCTGATGTGTTATTAGGCCAACCGTACTTGTGGAAGAGACATGTTGTGTATGAGTCTAGGCCTCATGCTATTATTATTAGTTTGGGAAATAAGCTATACAGGATACCGAAGATAGCACCAACTACTGCCATCTCTTTGGTTACTGCAAAACTGTTAGAAAAATAGTACCATGGAGAAATAAAATAAAACAAATGCAGAAACAAAACACAGAAGATACACAATACAATAGAGACACATATTTACGTGGTTCACCCAGTGTGGGCTATGTCCACTAGAGAAATTTCCAGGTCCTTCCTTTATTATTATCCAACATATGAAGGGATACAACCTACAACAAACCCACTGTAACTTCCTCTTCTTTCTCTCACAGTCTCCTGTCTTAGAATACAATATTCACCATCAACCATAGCCGCAATACATTTCCCTCATAAAAGAGGCTTGCCTTCTAGGGAAACAAACCCTAACATAATATCTATCGTTAGATCTGCGACCTTATAATGTGTAACATCCCCACTACCCAAATCAGAATTTTTCATTCATCTCTTCGACAATGAGAGTCCCCGAAGCTCGCATCAGCGAAATGCCAACCCAAAGCAATGGGTCTTTCATTCGCCTATACAACTCTCCACACCTAACCGTAGTCTTCCCCTGATGACAATTTTAGGTTTTCAGGGTTTTGTCCTTCTAATGTCGAGGGTTCCTATGCCCTCGATTCTCCAATCTTCGACGAGATCTCTTCTGGCCTTAGCCCCTCCGGGAAATGCCTGGTCCACACGATCGTGCTCACGAGACCGCAGTCTTACCTCCTCATCGGGGTTTCAGACATTTCAATGACGAAATGAAAATTTTCCCAGGACTCACGATTCCTTGAATCCCGACATGCTCCTTTCATGTTATCCCTTCCTGACTATAGGCCTCGAACCATATGACCGTTAACCTATGACCCCGGTCTTATCTCTTATCGGGGTTTGGGGTTTCACATGTCAAAATGCACCAAACCTCTTGTCAACAGAATCCTCGATTTTCCGATGCACAGATCCCCGATTTGACGTCACCAGGAAGCCCTTCCTCCGTAACCAAAATCAACGGCAGTGAGCAGTTGCTGAGATCAATGGCTCCTGATCTGCCGAATCCCAATGCACTCCCTACGCGTTAGACCTCTTGGCTCAGCTCCTGGCCAATACGACCTTATCCCCGTGATCGCAGTCTTACCCTTTCATCGGGGTTTCGAGGTTTACGATGCCAAGATGCATACACCCACGGGATTCCCGATTCCTCGAATCCCGATCCTCCATCATGCTGACAGCTAGCCTCCACTAATAAGGGTTTAGTGTTTCGCGATTTCAAAAGGAGTAAACACCACATCCACGGGATTCCCGATATCTCGATGAACCAAACGCCGATGGATGGCTTCCCTAGTCAAGACTTTCCCGATAGATCTGATCTCCTCCACGCATCCCTCCAAATGGACGGTCCCGATTCTGTTGGTATTTCAGGACTTTCGATCTCCTGGTTCCTTCAACCTTAGGAATGTCGATTTCCCAATTTTTTGGACTCTCATCAGGTTTTTGACACCTGTCCTCCACTAGCTCCAACTTTGGCCCACACAACTCTCCTATCGGGAGTTCACATATTGCGATTCCAAACTGCAAGGGTTTCTTTCCTTCAAAATCCCCGATGCTCTGAACTTCAACTCCTTGGGATCTCCTAACACATGTCTCACTGATGGATGGCTCTGATCTTGCTGGGTTATCGCGGATCATGATTCCAAGCGGCAATATTTCTTCACTTCCGGAATTCCCGATAAATTCAATATCCCGATGACTTTTTAGGGACTCTCCTCTGTTCACTAGGGTTTAACCCCGGTGTAACTCCTGCCAGATCTAACGGTTGACAGGGATTCAACTGCTGATCCAATGGTTCACCAGCCCTTCGAGCTTGGACTCTAATGTGGCCGTAACCTCCTCGCACCTCAGTGAGATCCAACGGCTCTAATACCACTTTGTGCACTCTTCCACAACTTTATGGACGGGGAAATCAGTGGTCTGGATGTTCTCATGGAACATGGGGATCTATGGCCCTAGACTCTTCACTACCCATGAAGACATAGGAAAATCAAGTGGTAAGGCCTTTAACGCCCTACCTTCTCCTGCTAATCTAACGGTCAGGGCTTTCCTGGAGACGGGTGAAGGGAAACAACTTCCCGCGAATGGGCTGGAAGCCTAACTTAGTTCAGCCTAGGCATAATTAGATTCATTTTATCAACATAAGTCATGCATGGCTTCCTCTATTATAAGCATATGCCTATTAATTATTATCAAAACACTGCACAAATGTTCATACACTGAAATTGTTCACAATTTCACAGTTCTATGAGTATATATATATATATCAGTGTATGAATTTCAAGATGCAATATGTAAAATACTTATCAAAAATAACACTAGAAGGGGATGCAACTGCTGAGAGGGGTGCTCATTTCCACCCAACCGTAGGCGTAGCGACTCCCAACGGATTTACCACTAGCCACCCTCGAGCTGAGACCACGATGCTCTGAGACTGCATCTCTCTGCCTGCCAGTGAACAGGAGCGAAGGTTGCAATCCTTCCTCTCTGCTATCACTCACTCTATGTAATCCAGAGTTCTCCTCGTGTCTGCCCCCTAATCGCTTCTTCCATATGCCTTATCCTCTCGCAAGGTTGCGTGTGGCACGATTACCCTCGCACCTATCAGGCCTGATGGCTCTATTGATGGGCGGTTCACCATCCCATCCCTCATCAAGCCATCCGCCTACCAGCCTGTGAGGCATTGAATTTCAGGGCCAGTGAGCTGCTTTTGGTTCTCCGGGCCAGTGGAGTCCAAATACGGTATTTAATTCTTGGTGGAAGTTAACGCCACCTTTTCAGGTGCCTTCCACCGCTATCGTGGTCTCTTTTTCTACACATCCCCTCATCAGTAGTCCTGCAATAAATTCAGAATGTTATTCACATTCATTGACCTCTTCCTCAAGG
>CBVK0102080640.1:0-11801 GCA_900067695.1 Picea abies | reverse complement strand
GCCAGTATAGTTATTTTTACAGACTGGGGGAAACAGGGTGTTACACCTTATAGAAATGTATTATCGAGTATTGAATTGTGAAATTTTTAAATAAGATCTTTTCCTTAGAATTCACATGTTCCCCTGGCTTGGTTGTAGCCAAGGAGGAATACCATGGATTAGTTGTATATAGCAAGGTAGATTTATTATGTGTCCTTGGCTTGGTTTGATCCAACGAGGAAGGCATTGAATTGTTTATAGCCAACAAAGTAGCATTATTATGTTTCATAACCCTAGATGCAGCTAGTAAGGAATACCTTTGACTAGTTGTAGCCAACAAGGTAGTTATTATGTTACCTTGGCTAGCCTATTGTAGCTAGCAAGGAATACCTTATACTAGTTGGGGTTAGCAAGCTAGTTTTTCCTTTCATTTATCAAGGAAGATCATAGACTAGTTAGGGCTAGCCAGATAGGTTATCCCTTGGAAAAAGAAGGAAGAACTTGAAATGGTTGTATCCATCAAGGTATATTATTATGTTCCTTTATCTTGGTTGTAGAATACCTTGGATTGGTTGTATCTTAACAAGTTGGTTGTTAATATGTTCTCTTGGTTCATGGGAGCCACCAAATAAGACCTAAAACCAGTTGGTGCTAGTCAAGTAAATTAACCTCGTGCCCTTGGTTAGTTGGGAGCCAACAAGGAAGACTTGTAACTAGTTGAAGCTAGTTGATTGATTTACTTTGTGCCCTTAGTTGGTTGGGAGTCATCAAGGAAGACTTGCAACTAAGTTGGTGCTAGTCATGTGAATTAAATTTGTAAACTTGTCTAGTTGAATCCAAGGAAAACCTTCCTCTACCTTGGGCTAGCGAGATAGATTAACCGTGTACCCTTGATTGGATGTAGCCAATAAGGAAGACTTGAAGCTAGTTGGTGCTAGTTAGGTGAATTGACTTTGTAATCTTAGTTCGTTGCATCCAACAAGGAAAGCCTTGAGCTAGTTTGGGTTGGAAGATAGATTAACCTTGTACGCTTGAATGGATGTAAACAAGAAGGAAGGCATGAAGCTAGTTGGTCCTAGTTAGGTGAATTAACTTTGTAACCTCGGTTGGTTGGAGCCAACAAGGAAAACCTTGAACTAGTTTGGGTTGGAAAGGTATATAACCATGTTTCCTTTATTGGATGTAGCCAATAAGGAAGTCTTGAATATAATGGTGTTATTCAAATTAATTAACTTTGTAACCTTGGTTTCTTGGAGCCAACAAGGAAAACCTTGAACTAGTTTGGGCTAGCTTGGTAGATTAACCTTGAACCCTTGATTGGATGTCACCAAAAACGAAGACATGAAGCTAGTTGGTGTTATTTGAGTTAATTAACTTTGTAACTTGGTTGGTTTGGGCCAAAAAGGAAAATCGTGAGCTAGTTTGAGCTAGTTTGGCTAGTGAGGAAGATTAGCCTTGTAGTCTCGATTGGTTGTGTCCAATTAGGAAGATTTGTAGCTAGTTGGTGCTATACAAGTAAACTAACTTTGTACTATATATTGATGAAGCTAGTTGGTGTTATTCGAGTGAATTAACTTTGTAACTTGGTTGGTTTGAGCCAACAATGAAAACCATGAACTAGTTTGGGCTAGTGAGGAAGATTAACCGTGTACCCCTAATTGGTTGTGTCCAATAAGGAAGACTTGTATCTAGTTGGTGTTATACAAGTAACCTAACTTTGTACTATAGATTGATTAAATCCAATAGGGAGGGCCTTGATCTAGTCAAAAGTTAACAAGGCAAATAGACATAGTGCACTTGGCTAGCAATGAGCTAGATAAGAGAACCTTAAGCTAATTAAGGCTAACATGCTAGGTTATCCCTTAGTTGATCAAGGAAGACCTTCACGGAGTAGTTGGAGCTAACAATGTAGGTTATACCTTCCCCAAACAAGGAATACCTTGGACTAGTTGGAGCTATTGAAGGTAGGTAACCCCTTGACCAAATAAGAAAGCATTGGAATTAGACAACTACCATGTGGTAATGCTAGTCAGGTAGGTTGAACCTTAACCAACTAAGGAAGTTAACCTTGACTTGGTTTCTAGCAACAAAAGTAGTTATTTTGTTCCTTAGCTTGGTTGTTTGGTAAACAACAATGTAGATTAACTTAACACCATTGATTGATTAAAACCCAACAAATAAGACAGAGAGTTGAATGGGACTAGTCGGGTATATTGACTTTGCACATTTGATCTGTTAAGGTTCAACAAGAAAAATTATGACCTAGATCAAACTAGTTGAGTAGATTAATTGTTCACCCTTTATAGTCAAGTTCCAATAAGGAAGACTTGGAGATAAATGGGGCTAGTCAATCATTTATCTTTGCACTCTTGATTGGTTAAGTTCAAAGAAGGAAGCCCTTGAGCTAGATGAGGTTATTCATGTGGATTAACTTTCCATTGTTTGATGGAAAGAGATCCATCAGAGGACTTGGTAATAGATGGTGCTATTCGTGTAGATTAGGTTTGTACCTTAAGTGGTTATGAAACAAGAAAATGCCTTAGTGGCTTAGTAAGACATGGTAATACCATTACCTTGGGTTTGGTGGAAAGCCAACAATGTGCCCTTAAAAACCATTTGTAAACTTTTTATGCATGAATGTTGTTGGCATCCACACAAGTATGGTATATGCATAATATCACTATGTGTGTGATGGTTGGAATTCATTGAGATGAATTCCCTTGATAATATTTGAGATTAGATGGAAATTTGAATTTTTTATGCATGTATGTTTTGGCATAACTCAGGGGAGGATGGACACATAATACCATTGTAAATGCAGTTGCTAACACTTTGAATGTTGAATTATAGGTGTGTTTAAATCTTATCTCGAATTATAGGCGTGTTTAAATCTTATCTTGAAATCATATTGTATCTATCGTTGAGAATGATGTATCATGGAATCTTAATGTTATCGTATATGGTGTTTATTATCAAGGGTTATGTATGCACACTAATGTGAACAATTCTTGTGATATTGGTCAAAATAATGGCTCTATCAAAGGGACCAGACCCGAAAGTAAGTAAACTTCCCTTGCTTTGGTTGTAGCCGGCAAGTGTAGATCAACAATGTACCTATAATTATTGATGTAAACCCTTGACACTTGCTACTATGATGATAGCCTTCTTTGATGATTGTGTTGGAGCATGATTATATGAAACTATTGTCATGTTTTGCTACAAAAAAGAAGAGGACATGGTATCATTGTTGAGTTGTGTGGAGCTAGATAGATTGCAGCAAAGGCCGGTGCTATTCCATGGCGGAGGGGAATGTAATACCTTATCTTACCACTCTTGAGGTGTGACAATCCATCTTAGTGGACATTTACTAATTAGATGTTAAACCATGTGGACCATGTATTGAAAACAATACGATGCAAATTGTTACTTACATTGTATGTATTCTTAATGTAGAGGTCTCATTAAAAACTATGGGTGACGACTTTGGATGGTTATTTTTCTTTCATGGATTACCACTTAGAATATTTCACTTTTCCTCTATTAAGTTAGAAAGGTAAATCAGATAATGTTATACGAGTAAAGTGATCTTAACTAAAAAAAGACATAAATGACTTCTTAGAGAGCAAAGAGGAAATCTATGATGTGACAAGGTGTGGGGAAAAGGAAGAAAATTCAACCCTTGTGCACTATCATCTCCCTAAAACTTCCTACATGTGGAACTTTCCAAGAGACCATGTGTTATGTTTTTTACTCCTTTTCCATTCAAGTGGCACGTCCTAATTCTATGTGGATTTCAGGTTTTCACACCTCTCATTCCATGCACTTCACCAATATATACATTTTTTGGAGTTTCTTGGAAGTTCTCTTCTCGCCTACTCTTGGTTATTCTTCTTCTCGTGTGGTTCTTGTGCCCATACAGTTTCAATGATTTATGTTGGTTATGGGTTGGGGAATGGAAAAGTCAGGTTGGTTTATGGGATCTCAAGAATATGAGAATGAGATATGGTCATCATATAGAGAATGGATTGGATGGTGAAAAGCTACAATGATGTTGGTAAGGATTGAATCTTTGAGTTTAACAAAGATCCAAAACTTGGAAACCATAACATATCAATAGTATAGCTTAAGGATTCCGCACGCTAAACGCGTAGACTAGTTATGAAAAAATCCCTAGGCATTGAGAATCAATATGGAATGGACAAGCTTGGTGGACACATAGTAGAGTGGAATTTCTCATGTTCTAGTGTGAACATTGATAGTGATTTGTTAATTGCAACATCCGCACCATTGCAAATGGTGAGGCATTATTGTCTTCCTTGTTGATTAGCTTGGGTGGTTCATGTCCTACAACATTACCAATTTTGTGATATCTCTATAGGAGAGTAAGCTAGTGGGTCATTCTAATCATTGTCAACTCATTGTCGAACCAAGGGGTGGTGTCCACGTCAGATGCCTACCTCTGGGAAAAAAATCTATCCTTGGGAGCCATTTGGAATGTTCAGCGTTTATACAAAAGATAGGTATTATCTTCCATGTAAGGTTGAGTCTTAACGCAATCCCTAAATGATTATGATTATGATTAGAATAGTTTTTATGATATAGATCTGCATAGATATGGGTTAAAATATTAGACACATTGGTAATTAAAAACATGGAATGCTATCACGAGTTTCAATATTAAATTGGCATTTGTTGAATATTATAAATTTTGAGACTAGTGTCTACTTGTGAATCACATCAATTCCTCCTTGTCCAAGGAAGTTGGATAGGTATGCCACAGTGCAAGATGGAGCAGTGTCAAGTTAGTGGTATGAGTCACTGATTGGCAAGAGGATGAGTCATCAACAGCATAATGGATGACAACCATTCACTGGTCATAGGGGGAAGGCATAAAAAACTGTGGACAACACTAAAAACTGTGCATGGTGTGAGAAAATGAATGTTCTCAATGAATGTTCTCAACCGAGACAACCAAATGTAGCCCAAATAACAAGTTTGTTGGAGCAAGTACCCACCTACAAGTGAATGTTGTTCTTCTACAAAAGTGGAGTTGTTTCTAGTACAAGCCACCAATCTTCTAAATCATTCTTTAAAATGCTCAAGTTTTAAAATGTTATTTGATATCAAAATCTAATGGTAGTCTAAATGTTCTACCAATCTTCTAAATCATTCTTTACAATGCTCAAGTTTTAAAATGTTATTTGATATCAAAATCTAATGGTAGTCTAAATGTTCTACCAATCTTCTAAATCATTCTTTACAATGCTCGAGTTTTAAAATGTTATTTGATATCAAAATCAATGGTAGTCTAAATGTTCTACGAAATGACTTTCCGGCGATATTTTCCAGGGACTTTTGTCCAAAATCCAGTGAGAAATTGTTAGATCCATATATTTGAGTGATTATTTCTGTAGAATCAGAGTGCCCCAAGGGTTTTTCAGCATGCTGAATCCATTTATGCATTCAGAAATGGATTTTAAACAACAAACAATAGTGATTTCGTGCAGATTTATGTTGCCGGATTCCAGCGACATAAATCAATTTCGTAGAACAAGTAGACAACGCCAAATTTAATATGTCCATTGTCAAATGAATCAATCAGATTTTTGGTTTGTGTTAGTTGCTATATATATAAGGGTTTATTTTTGCACAAGAAAAAGAATGTGTAACTATAGCCGGTGGAAGTGATTCATCATGTCTATGTAACGGTGCAATGGGGCATTGAATATGGGTTATCCCAAATCCATTTAAACAAATGTCTGATATGCAGATCCAAATTGTAAAGCTTATGCATATATATCTTAAATTCACACAAGCCTCCAATGTATACATTGAAACTTATACATGCAATACCAAGCTTTCCATTGGAGGTGCTTCTCAGACCTCGGTGTCGCTGGGTATTGGCTAGTTTGTAATCTTCTTAAAACCAAATCAGACTCCAATTCCAGCTAGGTTTTGATATGTGTCTTGTTTCTTCTCATGCTGTTAAAACTCACGTACACTAGAAAAGTTGGTTATGTAGTTGGTATCGGAGTCGATGGTTGTTGCCTCATCGAAACATTAGCATTTAACTAAGAATGCACGTTTCAAATAGACTTGGAGCACAAGCAACAGGTTACACATGGGTAGTCAGAAAAATGCACCTAACTTTGCTATGAACCCAGGAGCTTCTTTCTCAAATATGAACACCATAAATCAATTTAGATTTGTTTTCATCGTATAACACCTAACATTTCAAAATATATTTGAAGAGCAAATTACGTTAATGTCCAAAACACTAATTCATTCCCCAATTGTGGTATGTGTTAAAAATGAAGCATTATCACAACTTAGTCTGCGGTATTAGGCCAATTACATGAAAAAAAAGAAAATTCAATTTGCTGAATAATTATAGAGCCCTGTGAATCAACTTAACATTCCATGTCAAAGTTCAAAATTTCATGAAATTTTAATTTTAGGAGAATGGTGGTATATAATTGATCTTTTAAAGTTGGCGCTGATGAAAGCTCAAAACGTTCCTCTGTACTTATCAGGCACCCATGTTCTCAATGCAGCCAGAGCCCTGTGAATCAACCCAACATTCCATGTCAAAGTGCTATATAATTGATCTTTTAATTGAACGTTCCTCTATGCTTTGTTAGGCACCTATGTGTTCTCAATGCAGCTAGGGAGGTCTGCACCAGCAGAGCTTAAAAAAAATCATATTTACTTACATTTTTTGGCTACCTGTTAATGTCAAAACATAGTGGCAGTGTTCAAAAATGTAGCATCGTCATAGCTTAGTCTGCAGTACTAGGCCAACTACATGAGAAAGGAAAGAGCATTGCAGTACTAGGCCAACTACATGAGAAAGGAAAGAGTATTGCAGTAAAAAGAACCAAAAATTCCATTCGTCGAACAATTATAGAGACCTCTGAATAAATTGGACATACCATGTCAAAGTTGAAAGTTTCATGAAATATATTAGAATGGTGTATATAATTGATCTTTTGATTTTGAACCGACAAGGGCTTAACTGACCTTATTAGGTATAGTATGTTCTCAACACGGCTTGGGAAGCCTGCACCAGCAGCTTGCATTTAGTGCATAAATTTCAAAAAGGGTGTGATTGGAAAGGGCCCTGATTCTGATTCTGCAGTAAATTGGATGGTTAAGTTTTTAAAATGTCCTCTAATTACATGGCATAGTTTTAGTATTTTACTATTTTTTAAAAGATAGCAACATCCTTCAGAAGGTTACGCCATGTGAAATACAGTGAACAAGCAGAGATTGTGTAATATATACAGCCTATTACTAATATAGAAAGTTTTCAAGAGAAGAGTAACCAGTATATTAAAATAATGCTCTGATTAACAGAAAAACAATAGCAGAAAAAAATCCTTACAAAGTCATGAATAAATACAACAAATGCCTAAGAATTTTGTAGGCCATATAGCTACAATTATGCATACAACTCGAATCTAAATCCCAGTATCCGGAGCAAGATGGCATCACACATGAATAAATTTAGGTCACAACCATGGCTTATTCACCATGCCCAAACAAAAATACGTCAACAGGTCCCCACAAGTCCAAGATGGATTCAATTGCAATTTCTTCACTTTGCCTCTTTAAATGAATCGTAGTAGTCTTTGCTAGAAATCTGAAATTTGAATCTCACTGACCTATCTTCACACTCTAGAGAAATCCCCAACTGTCTTTGCAAGTGGACAGGGATTTCTATGGGGCAGGATAGTTTAGCCGAAAAGTATTCCCCAGAAAATCAGAAAGCCACCTAACAATGTAACTATACCAGCATTGATAGATGAACCCGACGCTTTTTCATTGTTTGAATGGGACTGTGGCCTGCAGATAACCAATAAGCATTAGATATAGAGAAAAGCATTCAACAAGGGTAAACAGTACTCCAATCGACCAGAAAATGTAATCACTATTTAGAAGGGTTTAGGATTTAGACTTTACTTCTGCATGCGCGAGAGGGCACCACAGTAAAGAGCATTGCTGGGCAGAGGCAACTCAGTTTTGTTATTGATCTCCGGATTCACAACCCTTACATATGTTTCCTGACCTAGATACCAGGCATCTAGGTTTTCAGCACGGAGATTCCACATGCCAACATTATCAAGAGATACTAGAATTGCTGTCCAGGCATTGGGGAAAACCTGTTGCCCCGATTAAAATAAATCAGTACGAGTGTGTTTCATCTAAACCCTTACCTTGTACAGAAGAAAGAGGGAACATTGTTAAGTTTCTCAATATACCTGTGCTGTGGAACGAGCAACTCCATCCCATTTGTTGTAAGTTCCTCTGCTGTTTTCAGTCCAATCCCCATAGTCCATCCTGCAACAAGTGTTTCCGGTTAGATTGATGGGAAACCTCCTCTATCCTATTCAAGTGATTATGTGTGAATGAACAGTTATAAAATAATATACCCGACAACGAAAAAAGCATAGCCATCCATGTGATAGCTTTGGACAGTTGTATCATTATTCTGTAGAATGATTTCCATGAATCCTCTATAGGTGCCATTAATTATCGAGGTATCAAGCTTTGGTGGCCTATTCATTGGTGCATTCGGAAAATCAAGTTTGAAGACTCCGGTTAGATTATAACGATCAGCAAGCTTAAGTGGAGTTGCAGGAGCTTGGTAAGAGATCCCATTCAAAGTGCAACGCCGTTTCCCATTGATCAACTCTGGTGGCTTGTTTTTCAACACAAAGACCTGAGTGACATTGATCTGTCCATATTTGAAAGACCCTTGTGGATTAGGCCTAGCAGCCCCGGCAGATACATTCCACCTGTTTCACATGACAAATGGAACATAAGCAGTCAGGTTTTGCTCATCAAACATGAATACCAGCATGTGGATGAGATACAAGTAAAAAATTACCTGATAGATCTTGCCTGGTTCATAGAGAAGTACTTGTCATAGTAATCATCCGGACCATCTGGAAGAGGCCCTTTTGCCTTACCTTTAGAATTGGAATAATGCAGTATCGCCACACCCGTGACATTGGACCAAATAGTGGTATTAACAAAGCGAGCACTTGCCACCATGTAATAATCACTGCTTGCATTCTGGTCCATTGTTACCAGGAATGAGTAAGACTGACCAACATGAATATCCAAGTTCGTGTAATTTTGTTGTGATGCATAGGACCCTTCTGTCTCCACAAGCAGAATATTATGATTCTGGATTCTGAAGTTCAAAGAAGTTGAAATCCCGACATTGTGTACCCTGATGCGATAGGTTTTCCCTGAGTCAAAGAAAAACATCCCCCAATCACTCTGCAGAATCTGGTGTACCATTCATTAGACATAAATGAGAGGAATAAAAAACTCGGACACACTATGAACCTACCAGGCTGAACATTGAATGTCTCATACTCAATACCACTGGGGACCGAATTATTGTAACGGTAGGGCCCTTTCCCATTAAAGAGCACTCCATCAGGCATTCCAAGGTCCTTGCCAGCATCAAGGGCTGCTCGCAGATCCTGCCACAACAGGAAAAATTCGAAAAAAATAGCCAATCTACATCAATCAATCATAGATTTCAGTCAAATAAGTACAGTCCAATGCAAAAACCTAAGTCCCAACTTGTGTGTGGTGAAATAAAGATTGTGACTCACTTTGTGACTCCTTGTATACCAGTCACCAATAAAGATTGTCAAATCTCCGTCCGGAGTTCCAAAGGGAACAGGAATCACAGCACGATTGTTCACAATAACTCCTCCAAACCCTCCTGCTGCCCTCTGAAAGTGAAGGGAAGGGAAGTAAAAGAAGCTACCAATTTGATCCTTCGCCTGAAAATTATAGGTCCAGTTCCATCCTACAGGAATGGGACAATTGGTCCCAGATACACCATCTTGCCAAGAATTTCTTCGATTCTGCAAACCATTCCTGCGGCATTGAAAATATCATACTGTCAGAAACATGTCATTTTTCCTTGAACATTAGATCACAGCCATTCAAAATCACATTAAAGGTTTCTTTCCACATAACACGGAACTTGCATTAAGTATCACAAATTGGAAAATGCAATTGCAACAACATTGATATTGATAGTAAGCGGAAGAAAATCATACCAGGTGATCAGAAGTGGCTCATCCAAATTGTTCATAACATTCACTGCAGCATTCCAATTGGTTGTCAAGTTGACCAAGGGTCCAGGAAACTGCCCATTAATCGCAATCACCTGCAAGTTGACCAGATGTTACTTAACAAGTTCAGTTCAGATAAAAACACAACATCTTCACAATACCCATCCTGATGTCCTTCATGTAATACAAGGACAAGAAAAAAGAATTCCAAAGCAAACTACCAAAAACAGAATTCCAAAAGGCATCTATGTAATTTCTACAGATAACAACCTTGGAAAAACGCAGATGAACGAAAACAGACTTATGTTAGCATAGGCAAGAGAACAAATGAGTTTTTAAAGAAGTGAAATTACAACTATTGGTACCCAATTCACAAAGTGCTCTGTATTCGACACAGGAGCCTAGGTCTAAAAAGAAACATCTCTCGTCTTGGCAAACGAATTTAGCCAATCTGACTTCCAAGAAAGAAGCCAGAGTTGGTTCACATATAGTTGCATTAAGGACTGATGATGTGTATCTCTAATGAGAAACAACTAATAAATAGTCTGTCTCACTGAATATACTATTTCCATCCCATTAATAATAAATACCTTAATATATTCTATGGCTTGGGGGCATATGCATTGGTTCTTGTTATGATTGAATTATGAGTTGGTTTTACAGCTAGTTGCATTAGGAAGTACTGATGATGTATATTTCTACTGAGAAACAACCAATAAATAGTCCATCTCGCTGAATACACTATCTCCAGCCCATTAATAATAAATACTTTGGTATATTCTATTCCTTGGGGAATATCCATTGGTTCATGTTATGATCGAATTATTTCAATGAGTTCAGAGAATGCCCATTGATTCCAATCAGAATGTGATATTGATTCTGAAACAGTGAGACTAAAATATTGAATGATACAGCCCACATGTCACATGGCTTGTTCCAGATTTTTGTTTATTTTTTAGCTGGTTAAGCTCAGGGTTCAATCATAACTCCATGCTTATCAGGCACCCATGTTCTCACCATGGCTTGGGAGCTGGCATCGCTTAGGGCATATGTATTGGGCAACATGGCCTCAAAGCCTACTATTAGGGACACTGACACTAGAGGACATTCTTGCTAAGTGGAACCTCTGGCTTGCTCTGAGTTCCCTATTGTGGCAGTAAGTGTCTCTGCATATAGTGAGGT
This sequence comes from Picea abies, assembly GCA_900067695.1. Lineage (NCBI taxonomy): Eukaryota > Viridiplantae > Streptophyta > Pinopsida > Pinales > Pinaceae > Picea > Picea abies. The sequence continues at coordinate 537 of CBVK0102080640.1, read as the reverse complement.
TCTGTGGCACTGTCAAATCCTACAACAGCAAGTCCCCCCCCCAACCGAAAGCCAGCAATGTTACACAGGCTCGTTCACTCATTGAACAGCGAAAGCCAGCAATGTTACACAGGCTCGTTCACTCATTGAACAGTTCAGTTGCAATTTGATAAGGATTCTAAATCAACAGACTCAAAGATCGAATACCACACCCTGCACTCTAGCATTTTGATAAGGATTCTAAATCAACAGACTCAAAGATTGAATACCACACCCTGCACTCTAGCATTATAGCGTGACTTGGGGCATATGCATATGGTATCAAGGCCTCGAAACCTGCTACTAGAGGAGCTGACAACAAGGGATCTCTTGTTAAATGGATCCCTTGGCTTGCTCTGTGCAGCAGCAGGTCCAGGTCCATCCTTGCTGCAGCAAGACCCCTCACAGAATGCCAGCAATACACCACTTCCTCAAAACGTGGCCACTGCAATCAACTCTAGGTCCAGGATTGGAACACCATCATTGATGGCTATCACACTCAAATGAGCAGCCTATACA
>CBVK0102080602.1:0-11217 GCA_900067695.1 Picea abies | reverse complement strand
TACATGTGGAGGTAAATACCTCCCGCAGCTACCATAATATCAACAATACTAAGTACTAAGCAATCAATCATACATTGAGAACTAGAATCCCTATCAGTGCTACAAGTATGGGCTTGTGATGTTCAATGACATTGAGATTGGAGGCAACAAAACTTTAGAGGTTTAAGGAGAAGGTGATGTTCTTGTTTTACTTAGAAATTGAGAAGCCATAGATGTAAGGATTGTGATTTATGTTCCTAGATTAAAGAAGAGTTTACTTCCAACAACCTTGATTGCATCGAGAGAAGCGAGGTCCGTTCTATAGCCCGGTGTTGAAGAGATTGTAATTTCGTCCCATCAGTGCCATGTAATATGGCGACTCAATATAGTATGTTATACAAAACCAAAAATATAGTGAGCTAAATAACAATGATTCACAAATATTTATATTTTTCTTTTTTCCAATGAAAACAATATAGTAATTTTATTAAAGGCAACAAAATTACAGAAGTAAATACCAAGAGGTGTTTTAGATTGCCACTAAAGGGCCTTTACATAAGAGACTATACATCCTTTTTTCAAAAAAATCCTTCTACAAAGAGGATGCTCAACTAAGAAAACTTTAGTGCTTTGAAAGCAAAGGCCATGGACTATCATGTTTCCAAATACACATGATCAATGCTCTATAAAGAGAGACAAAAATTTAGATACAAGTACCCAATCTATCCAACAAAATACAAGTTTAACCATCAATTACAACTTGGCCAGTCATCCAAAATCTGTGAAATAGTAAGGAAGTTAAATCCAAGATTCATGAAAATGAGAAGTAAGCTATTCTTGATTGGACTAAATGACCTCCTAGGTTCCTTCTTGCAGCTCCAATCCTTGCCTGGACAACCTGTCAACTTCAATATTTTTGTCCCTATACGTATGTGCAAATGAGATATGACATAAGGTTGATTGTAAATTCTTAATGTCTCGAAATAAATGTTGAAGTAAGAAGTTCCTTAGAATACAATCTCCTTTCATCCATTGTATAACTAAAAGGGAGTTGCCTAAAATTTGGATTTGTGTGATCTTTTTTTCTAGAGCTAGAATGAAAACCAAATTGAGTGCCATGAGCTTGCTGAAATTATTTGTGGCATGACCAATCCCAACGTTGAAAGAAATAGAGTTGAGGAAAGAAAGGTGATTCCCCTAGCCCCTCTTTGGGGAATATTTCTCTGCGAGGCTCCATCAAGATATTATAATGGAAAAGCTTCATTATTATGTGGTGCAAAAACTCAAGAGCGAGAAAGGACAACTAAAAGTTGAGGTTGAGGAAAGAAAGGTGATTCCCCTAGCCCCTCTTTGGGGAATATTTCTCTGCGAGGCTCCATCAAGATATTATAATGGAAAAGCTTCATTATTATGTGGTGCAAAAACTCAAGAGCGAGAAAGGACAACTAAAAGTTGAGGGAAAGAGCTTAAAATATTAATACTTTGAGGTACACATGACGGGTAGGGTGTCCCTATTCTCAAAAAGTTTGACATTTTTGGCTAGCCAGATTTCCCAGGGAAAGGTGAAGGGTAGAGCTTTGAAGGATTTTGTGTCCTTGTTCCGAACCTAGTGCCTTAAGGATTCTTCTATGAAGACCCTTGTCTAGGAGTTGTGGAGTCCAGTTAAGCATTTTATTTTTCTCCAAACCTGTTTTGAAAAGGGGCGGGAAATGATAATATGAAAGTTTGATTCAAGATCTACTTCGTAGAGGTAGCACCTGCTAGGGTCTTCAAACCTTCTTTTTTGCAAAATGTCTCAGATGAGAGCCCTATTGTTGAGGAGAAGCCACATAATTGTTTTTTCTTTTGCAAGGTATTTGAACTTCCAGATAGGTTTCCACCACCAAAGAAGGTATTTGAACTTCCAGATAGGTTTCCACCACCAAAGTGGTGGTTGGTCATTTCCTTCCATCGGTGCCTTGCATCCAACTTTGGGCTCGTAAACCCCCATAAGGGTTTAGAGACCATAGGAGTTCATCCTCTTCGCCAGTTAGATTAGTATTACATTTCCTCAGACAATCATTGTAGGATTTACAAATCTCAACATATTCTTCACTAAGTTCTAGATCTCTCCACGAGAGCCATTGTTGGTGCTAATTTTTCATTGCTATATCATGAGTAATGTGACGCAGGGTGAAAAAAACTTTGGATATAAGGTCCTATATGAGGGGAATTGGAAATATATGTGAATCCCTTCTCCCAATCCAAGGGTCAAGGCCAATTAAGACCTTGTCTCATTTACCTACTCTCTATATCAACCAATTCCCTATTAGGGGAAAAGCCATGATAGTGGGTTTCCATATTATCGAGGAGTTATGAGTCTTTTTGTTTGGAGAGTGTATCCAATCCTCTATAGAAATAGAGGGAAAATACTTATCCTTGATAGTTTGGGACCAAATCCCCGTTCCTTGCAAGAGGTACCATACATTTTTAGTAGCTAAGGCTTTTGAGAAAAGGAATGGAATTTTTTAGTCCCTAGCCACCTTCGGACTTCGGTAAATAATTTTTTTTTCCATGAAACTAGATACATTCCTTTCTTTTCATGTACCCCTAACCAGAGGAAATGATAGAAAATTTGTTTGATTCACTCCAAGATTCCTTTCAAGATCCAAGCAAGGGACATCCAGTAAACTAGAATGGCCTCTAGAACAAATTTTACCAAGACTAAATTCTCTCCACAGGAAAGCCATCTCGTGTACTAGGTGTTTAATTTTTTCACAATCTTAGCTATGCGTTGTTGCCAATTGTCGTTGAGATAAACATTGGCCTTTAAATGGAACCTGAGATATTTAAGGTAGTAACAAGGAAGGGGATGATTTAATTTATGTAATTTTTCTCAACCTCGGAGAGACCCCAATAAGTTACCATTGTTTTGGACAATTTTATCATCATGCCTATAGCTACACAGAACGGATCTAAAATCTCTTTAAGTTATTCCACCATTGTTTTTGAACCATCACATAAAATAAGTATGTCATCGACAAACAATTAGTGAGAAACAAGATAGGAATTTCCAATTTGAATACCTTTGAAGGAACCATTTTCTGAGGTAGCCCTGAGTGCTTTACTAAGCCCTTCTGCAACTAGTAGGAAGAGGAGAGAGGATTGAGGGCACCCCTATCAAATACCTCTTTTATTCTTGAAAATGGGGGAGGTTGCACCAGTGATTAAAACTATGAAGGAAATCGAGCTTATACAACCCATTACCCAAGCCACAATGTGAACACTGAGCCCCATGTGAACGGGAGTGAGATGGAGAAAGAGCCAACTTACTATGTCGAATGCCTTGGAAAGTTCCGCTTTGTCTATCATAGGCTTTAGATTTAATTTTTTGATTGAGTGGAGGCCTTCCTAGGCAACCCTTATAGCCTCATGTATTTGTTTTCCTTCTAGAAAACAAATCTGCTTAGGTGAAATTTGTTGCGATAGAATTCCCTTTAGTCTTCTTGAGATGATTTTGTAAATGTGATTACAGAGTGAAATGGGTCAGAAACTTTCATATTATGTGGGATTAGAAAACTTTGGAATGGGAGCAATGAATGTGGTGTTGAAGGATGCCATAAATTTTCTGGAAGTTCTCGTGGCCTCCACCACCCTTAGAAGATAAGTTTCGATGAAATCACAGTTGGTGAGGAAATATTCAATGGGTAGTATGTGTGGTCCCAAAATCTTTTCCTTTTGAAAGATTTGTAGGGTTCTAAGGATTTCCTCTTTTCCCACCTTTTCCATAAGCCTTTGATTATCCTCAAGTTCCACCAATCTAAGAAAGAAACCAGATAGATGGATTATGGCGTCAATGGTGGCATGATTATCCTATTTGAACAAGTATTGAAAGTATCTGACCCCTACAACAACTATATCAAGGAAATTTTCAGCCCAAGTGTTATCATCCCCTGCTTGGAGCCAGATCGCCCTGCTCTTAAGACACAATCCCTTCTCCTTATCTAGGAGGATATATTTTCTTTTGTTTTCAATATGGATTAGTTCATCCTTATGACATTCTAACAAGAAACCAAATCCCTCTATTGAAATCCTTGAGGCTAAGTCCTCTTCTAGCTCTCAAAGGACTCTATCATCATGTTCTCTTTTTCTTTTGACCATTGTGTTGTTTCACGCTTGGCCTTTTTCATATTTTGATGGAATTGAATTGACGCTAATTTATTGAGGGAGTTATCAAAAGGAGTCTAGGAGTCCTTGATTTTTTGAATAAATTCCTCTTTTGCAAGCCACTTGATGTTTAGCTTAAAGGGTCCTGATGGCTTACCTTATACTAGTGACACTTCTAATAGAACTGGATGGTGATCATAGTCCCCTCCTATTGAGACCCTTTAGTGTATTATGAGAGCCTCCTATAAGAAATTCTCCAAGACTAAGAAACTATCAAGGCATTTAGCAACCCTGGCTTCTCTGCTTCTATTGATCCAGTTTGGAGTAAGTTTAATTGGCTCAATATCTAGGAGCCTTATCTATTCCAAGTTTCTAAGGAAGAAGTTTGAGAGGCAATCCACTTGGGCAATATGTCCCCAGATCTCACATGCACCTAGAGAGAAATTTAGGTCTCCACTTAGTACCACCATCCTTCCACGGAGCCAAGAAATGTGAAAGAAATGTTACCCAAATTCCAATTTATTTAAGGGTCATAGATATTCAAACAAGTGATTTCTTTCGTCGGTTCAAGAGAGAAGAGGGAGGTCCCCAACCTTGATGAAAAATCCCATGAGTTAGAGAGCAAAAAAAGGCCATACTTCCATCTTGTAACTATCCCCCAGGCCTTCCTAAAAAATCTAAAAAACTAAAATCTCAACCCTTTATAATCTTGGAGAGGTCTTGTGTTAGTTTCCCCCTTATGACATCAATTCTTGCAGGAAGATGACGAAGGGTTTATGTTAATCAATCAACCTTTTAATGACCAATTTCTTGGAGGGATTGGCCAACCCTCTACAATTCAAAGTTAAAAATATCATTTTGAGTCGTCCTTCAGGGATGATGCTCTAAGGGCCATGATCAAAGATTATTGTTGATCGATTTTGACCTCAAAATTTCTTTGTTTATGTGTGATGGATAGGTAGGATTTCCTTCCTCTTTTCCCGACTTTAGTAATTTTTTCTTCAATGTGTCTTAACCCTTCCTCTGATCCCCCTTCAAACATCTTGTGTCTCCTAATACCAGGTTCGAGGTTGTATTTTGCGACTCAATTGAGGGAGAGTCTCCATTGAATTTTGAGTCATGAATTTTCTCTTGGGGGAGGAGAGGGGGATCCAAAGGCTTGGAGTCTATAGAGATAGTTTCTCCTATTCCCTATAATGGGATTAGCAAGGTATTCAAAGGTTTCGAAATACCTGATAAACTGGAGAGGAAATCCCCATGACTATTCCTTGAATTATGTTCTATACCTACCTCCTAGTTCCCAATAAGCAATTGACTAGAGAAATTTTCAATTGGGGGGTTAGGAGATGGAATTTTCTTACTCGATATGGATGCGAGGTCTTGCTAAGGAGAGATACCCAAGGGGTGATCCTATTGTGCTTAAATGGGATTTGATGTTGAGTTGTCTAGTGCTAGAATGCTTCTCGAGGAGTCTCTTGAGGTCTTCTTGATGGATTGTCTTTTGGATGAGGAGTAATTTAAGCTTGGGAAATTGGAGGGGTTTTCTGAACCTAAAATTTCTTCTTAAACCAAAGTGAATAGTATTTTATTAGGTGGCCATATTCATGGTATTTCCCACACTTGAAGGGGATCCCTTCATAATCAAGGACTTAAGGACTTAATAAAATATTGCTAGACCTTCCTGAATGATAATGTAACGTACCCAGCCACCGAAGCTGGGTCACATCACACAAAACAAATCTATTTATCATATTTGATATCAACTTAGTAATGTACCTAGCCTCCAGCTAGAAAAGAATACATGCCGAATATACATAACACAAAAATTCTGCTAATTAAAGTCATTCTTTTGTTGTTATCCATTTTCCCATAGCCTACAATTATAATTTATAAAAGATTTAGCTACGGTAATAACCATAAAACTTGTGCATCTAAAGCATGATAATAATCAACATGGGATACAACTAAATTGTTCATTACATAAACATATAAGTCATTCTCATTCACGCAGAGTTAATGCACAACAATAACACATGTAAATAACTCAGTACAAGATAAAAACACTTATCTTAAACAAGAATCGTGCAACCAGTTGCTTGGGACGGAAGTTGCACCCAACTGTAGACTAATTGCTCCAAATATCAACAACCAGCCACCCCTGAGATGAGGTCATTAATCCACAAAAGAGGGTGGTCTCTCATAGTCCACTCACAGCTCATAAATCTCTCAACCCAACTGATATTCTCCTATAACTATCCCGAATTTTCCACTGACTCTCTTCCTCTTGACCTACCCAATGCAATGAATGCACCATTCATTTATCAGGGATAATCCAAGGGATGTACCATCTGTTTATCATGGATAACCCAAGGGATGTGTTGACTCTTAAAATCATCATGAACTCACTAGCCTGCAAAGAATTACAAGGCACACATACTTTTTTATACAAAAATAAACACACACACACACACACACACACACATATACACACACACACACACACACACACACACACACACACACATACACACACACACACACACACTAAATAATGCTATAAGTGGGACTCCCTATAATGTCGCTAAGAAGGTAACTTGAAATGAGTCCCTCGAAGAAGAAGTCACCTAGTTCTATATTCAGTGATGGTTGTTTTGGATGCTTACAGATGATATGCATATTGATTATTTGGTATGAGCTTGGTAAATAATGGTGGTTTCAAATGATGATTTAATAAATTTCCTCTTGGGGCATCGATTTTCAAAACTTTAAAGACATCAATACTGGATAAAATCATCATCAAAATAGTTTAAGTTATGGTTGTTGGTTGTTGTTGATGATTCAGGGCTTCAAATGGTTAAAAAAAAGGGGTTCAATATTAGTGAATGTCTTGACATGTTCACTAGCTCGCTACTACCTGATGCACTTATGAATTTGTTTTTTTTTTTATATAGCTTGTTAGATAAATGGTGTTTTATATACATATATGCTTAGTGCATCACTTACATATTTCATTAGTTGTGTATATGATCCAATGCACATTATACAAGCTACAAGAATATGTTCCATGTGATAAATACCTCAGTTGTTGATAAAAGTGGTGGTTTGAAGGTTTACATATGGTAAAAATTGAAAGTATTAACACATATGGGATGTTATTTACAATACATATTATATCCCCCACTCCAACATTCTTTCCATACAAACATTACAAATTCATTGTCCATGGCCTCGATTTATTGATAATGCTTGTGATAAGTTTGAATGCATGTGGGAAATGCATATTGGATATGGTCGGAAGTTGTATGTAATAGGTGGTTGTGTTGGTGATAGGTGATTTTTGAAGAGTTGGCAATTATTGGCATTTAACGATTGCGTAGGGTTTTGACTTGGCTTGTCTTGGGTTTAGTGGATGTTTAATGTTGGCCTTCACCTCAGCACGACGTGACCAGTTGAGTTAATGCATTGAAACTGTTGGTATACCACCTTGGGTTTTGGTATTCATATCATTTGGTTTTGGAGGAAGTTCAAGTATTGGTAACTGTTACAACCGCTCAGAGGCACCATTTAACATGCATGGAAATAGGTACCAGGGTTTCGTTTCCCTATCATCTAATGTGTTTTTTTTTGCTAAATAATTTATGTTTGGCTCTATGACTATTTGTTGTGTTTGCATTCGATGCTTTCTTGTTCTGCTTTTTAGAAAAGAGAAGAAGTTATTCTGCTCCTAGATTTAATTATTCACTTGATTGGAAGCTCGAATGATTTGGTTGATAGTTTTGATTGATATTGTTTTTGGGTAGTTGATTGAACATTGACTATGTCGATTGTTGGTTTGGAGCTGTCAATAAAGTATTTGAGGATAAGGTCTAGTGTTTATTGTATTTGGGTATTTTGTATCGCGTGCTGGCAGTGCGTGCACACTCTACATATTTTCTTCCCTGATGGCAACGTCATATGACTTTATTCATACCCTTATTTGAGTTTGAATAAGGGGTTTCATTGGTTTTTACTTACAAATCTAACCCAGTTTGAGTCGTGAGTCTACTGGGTTAAAACCCTTGTCATACTTGGGTTTTTTTGTTGGTTTGCTCTGTTACCAGTCACAACCCTCGTCAATTTGGTTGTCACTATGTTGGTTGTACATGATGTATACAAGGAAGCTAAAGATGATAATGTTTTGTTGTGTATTATGCAAAGGGTCGTACCAAAATTTAAATAATTTGGGGAGGATCCATGATAGATATCCTGTTCTAATTCAACAAGGGTTTGAACCTTGTCATTTTATGATACACCTGCCACAACCAACATTTTAAAATGGGTTTTGTCCATATAATTTTGAATCGACTCACCCTTTCGTTGCAATGATATTTGGTGGAAGATAAAGTGGTTTTCCTACCCTGGATTTGATTACAGTCACAACAAATGATGTTGTATACTATTGTTTGTTGCATTTGATGCTTGGCGCATTTCTTCCACCCCTTGTGAAACAAATTCTTAGTTGGATATTTGTGTTGGAGATCTCATGTATATAATGGAACTTGTGTGCATTTAAATGAGATTTGATGATTTCAATATACATGAGCTTGTTTGATTGATGTTTCGATGCCTTGTTGATATCTTGGGCCTTGCTTATGTGGAGTTTTACATTCATCGCTATGCAATAATATACCGTGATCTATTAAAAGTGGAAATGGGTCAATACTTTTTGCAAATAATAGATGCCACAAAAGTGTGAGTCTGAGCATTTTGTGAATGAATTCTGGCAATAATCGAATTGTTGTATGTTTTTTTTAAGAATAATTTGATGAAAGGATAATAAAATGAGACCGACCTTATGGACTGAACACTATGGTTATATGGTCATTATAATTCTACTTGTTAGGGTCATAAAAGGTGCATAATGATTAAGACAATTGTAATGAAAGCATCTCCATTTTTATTCCCGTCATACTTAACATTTTTTGTTCATTACAATCCCTTTTCACTATCCCAAGTACCTGTTTCATTCTCGTGCTTGGTTGCAAATGTATGAAGTGTCTCATAGCAAAATTATTTGAGTTTGAAGAAATGATCAGTTGGTTTGATGTCTACCATGTTCTATACCCAAGGATGTTCATGTGAGTATAATGATTTGATAGAGCTAGTTATGGTAAATGAACAATCCATATTACATTTCCCTTATCACACTTACCATTTTCCGCTCATTATAATCCCAATCATGGAATCCCAAAAACCCTTCAAAGTCCTTGTTCTAAGTGATTATTAGCTCTAGGACATGAAATGCATAGTGATTTATTGCATATGTATTGTGGTATATAGATACATGTCTAAATTATTTTTTTGCAAAATGTTTAGATGATGGATTAATGATGCTCTGGTTATGATGTTGTGAATGTGTATTAGAATGGGATTTTTCAGTAGAGGCAGTCATGGAAGGAGAGGAAATAATAGAGGTAGAGGACTAGGTCCTTAATAAGAGGCTATGGTTTTCCATACATTTTGATGAAGATTTGGAAGAATTTAATATGTTGCTGAAAACATGTTTCCTCAATTTTGCTGGTCAACAAGCCTATATACCTCCACTTATGCCTGATAACCCTCGTCCAAGCATCAATATTCCAATTCCAAACCATGTTTCCACTCCTATAGTTATACCAGAACATGATGGCTGGAAAAATGTTATACATCCTCCTTCTAGATAGTCACATGGCTGGCCAAATATTGATCACCCTCAAGATCCTCCTTTTCATGCCTCACATATTGCTTCTCTCTTGCATCAACAACTTATATCCCAAGCCTCACATGCCCATAATGCCAAGTCCAAGATCACTAAACTTGAGGATAGTCTAGATAAGGAGAAAGTAGTAGTAGTTGAGTCAAAGCATCACATTCAGTCACTTCACATGTGCAGGGAAATGATCAGAAATCTGCTAAGGCAGGTTCATCAGTTGGGAGAAATGAAAGGGTTGAAAGTAGTTAGGGCAAGAGAGGAGTAGCCTCTCACATCAAATATGGTTTTTCATGATTTTGTTGGCATATGTATATGAACCGATTTGCACTTCATTTTGGATAGCATGTTATTTTTGGCGGCTTATGATTTAGACAACATATTATTTTTGACAACTCATACTTTGGTAGTTTATATGTTGGATAGCGTTATATTTTTATGCTATATTTTTTTTTTGCATAAATCTACATGATGATTTTTGACGCTTAAAATCGCAACGATGAATACTGCTCGCAAATGATTGCCAAGCTCTATTATTTATTTATATTAATAATAAACTGGTAGGTGGGACTCCCTTCTAGGCTTGTGGCACTATGGTGGATATGTTGCACTTATATTTCGTTGCTATTGTGATGATACCAACACAGTCTTCTACAGTTCGATGTTTCAAATTATGATTTAAAATGTTATGATGACATATGATGGTGGTTGATTGTTGCATGGCATTGGATGGTTTTTATGACCATTCACAAATTATACTAACGATGCCCTATGGAAGAAAGGATCATTATTAGTTTTGTTTTGATATTGAGATTAAACATGGATTAATTGGCTTAATATGATCTTGATATAAAAGATGATATAGGAGCTCTTTTAAACAAAATGACTATACACAAGCCCTAATGTTATGTGTAATTGTGACTAAAGGAGGGTGCATAAAATCTTTCTACTTGACTTATGCACTTTGTTAAATGATATAACTTGATGCATATGGGGTAACGTTATGGCACATTGTTATTTTTTAAAAGAGTTTACCAAAGGTGGCGCACTATGCAAAAAGGGATATGACAAGGGTTTTGTGGTTGATTAAATGCTTAGAGTTATGGTGAATTAGTTGGCTTGTACATTGAATTGAATGAGGTTGGGGAAGGAAGCGATGTGTGTTTACTGTACGTCGCTCAAACAACCCTTGAGGCCCGTCACCCTAATCATAATTTCATTTTGTTTTTTTGGGTTTGGTGGTTGTTGATTGATGCAGGAGCATCGCCAACTCATCAAGAGAGCCAACACATCAAGCGGAGATCAGCTGGACAAACAAACCCAAATTTTTGAAAGTGCTTTGGGATTGTAGCGCAAGTCTTTAA
>CBVK0102080598.1:0-12672 GCA_900067695.1 Picea abies | reverse complement strand
AAATGAAAAATCAATATCTGCAATAATACACAGTAAAACATTATGGAAAAATTATATTAAGGAACATTTCATTGTCCTCTTCAAAAGGGTATTTTTGTATTTTACTTTTAGATAGAAATTAATGCAGATACTTGTTGTTGGACTAAATGTGTTTGAAATACACAACTTTTTCAGATTGGTCAAATTTAAAAAATTGCAGTAATCATAACATTCATCTATTGTCTTCAAAACTATAGTTATACTTTAATAGAGAATGTTTAGATTGTTGCAACATATTTTTTTTTTCATAAAATAAAGTTTAATAATGAGTAAATTGACACCGATAAACATAAATCATTATGAGAGCCTTAATTTTTAAGGAACATACTGTCAAACAATCATTAAACTGACATATCAATTGTCAATAAAAAAATTCAAAAAGTAATGAATAGAAATCTAACAAAATTCGTCCATTGGATGTAGCTTGGGTGGTTGGGAGGAATGATTGTTACCCTGGTGGTTGGGAGGAATGATTGTTACCCTCCCCACCCAGGTTCAATTCCTTGTAAGTGACATGTTATGCCCTTAAATGGGTTCATTCCAAAAAATATATGCCTCCCTATGTTCCCTTGTGGATTGTGGGGAGTTAATGTGGAGTAGCGTGCACCCCTGGTGTTGTGACCCACATGAAATAAAAAAATCTAATGAAATTCATGACAAGTTTTGTTTTTACTGTAAAGTGAAATTCTAAATAAAAAATATTTTTTTTTACTGAAAGTTGAAAAACTTATGAATATATAATTCATTTTCTTAAAATACAAGGAAAATAGACACCCACATTCATGATTTTACCCATAATCATTGTTTGGGTTAGTTTGGAATATCTTTTATTTGATCCCTCGTACTCATGAGCTTGCAGATTTTTTTTTTTGGATTATGCGTCTCATTATTTATAATGGAAAACCTATCTAGTAGAGAGACAAGCTACACACTCTTGTTTTACATTTCGTTTTCTTTACATTTTATGAGACATGTAATCTCAAGGAAGTGAAATAAGTAATTTGTCTACTTGGAAAACTCTTAGGAAATTGAGGATATCAATTTCATGGACTTTCCCATCATGCCAATCTTATCACCTATTGGAAATCTGATGTTAATCACTTCATTCAATTTTGTTTCCTAATTATATCTTTCATTTGAGTTGGGGAAGTCAATCCATATAGGCCATGACCTAAATTTATTTGCACCTTACCAAAGTGTTTTAAATGCTATTATTTTCCACAATTATTTCCTCTTGTCTCTCACAATATTGAAGATGATCATACAAATATTTCACTTTATTATCATGATAAGAGGAAACAAATGCATTATCTTGCAAGGATGATGATTTTGAATCATATTTTTATTTATCTTGTAAGCATTCCCAAGGTCGGTAATGGACATGTATATTTAGGAGATGGATGTAATTGAATTACTATGGTTCTATTTGTATTTGATTGAATATTATTTCATGAAAAATACATAATGTCGAGGAGATTCAAATATCACAACAATAAATGACACATGTCGAAGGGAATATTATGTGAAATCCCATGTTTCTTATATCTAAGAAAGAAAGATATGATATTTTACTGAATGGACAATTGATCGATATGTAATAACAACATTGACACTTACATAAGTTTTATGACAACCAATATAGTTTAATTTCACATAAGCTTAGCAGGATTTTCTTAGGATTAGTTTATGTTTTGTCTTTACTTTTCTTTTTAGTTAAATTTTCATTTCAATAAGTCAGTCATGTATAGGAAGAGTTTTTCCCAAACTATCTAAGAGTTGACTATAGCATTCTCTCTTGTTATGCAGATTGGGAAATGACTTGTGTGACTAATAGCTCAAGATTTTTTTCTTGGGATGAAGGAAACTTAGGGAAGTGTTAATCTAAAATTGGTTGCTCAGATTCTATTGTGACATTTTTGTGATGTACCTAGCCCTTGGGTCACGTCATTGCTAAAATGACCCCATAAAATTCTTGATACTAAATCAAGATGTGGAAATAATCACATAACATGACAACTAAACTCATGTAGCTATCTATACTACTTAAAATGTAATTACAATCACTTAATTGTGCATAGAAGAAACTAAATAACATACAACAACATTCAACCATATGAAAATGGATTTAAATGCATCATTTTTCTCCCAGTAATAATTTATAACCAATATAACTCAGAGTAAAATGAACGACACACACACACACACACACATATAGATATAGATATAGATATATCAACACTTAACACATAAACATTAAAGATAACAACACTTATCTTATACAAGTATGCAACCCATTACAAAGGACAACCATTCCTCCCAACCGTAGCCTTTTTTTTCTAGTTATCAATAGCAAGACACCCTCAGGTTGGGGCTATCAATCAACAAGACACAGTGGTCCCTAAGGCTGGCCAATGTTCCCCTCTCAGTAATTAAACTCGTGGCTAATTTAGGTCCACCACCTCACTACTCAACCTGTACAATAAAAGGGGTGGAATCCCCCTTCACTTCTCATAGTCCCTCGGACCTTTTCACTTCCCTCAAATAATTTCACCATAGGTTGGAAAGGAGTTAAATTACTTCCTGGGACCTTAGGAATTATACTGCTGCAAACACAAATTCATCCAACAACAAAAAAGTGTACGTTCTCAACGAATTTCGAGCAACAAATCACTCCCAATCATGGAACTTATTTACTGATGAGATTACATCTCCAAACAACAACCAAACATTTCCAAAATAACTACCTTCAAGCCTTAGCACTCAAAATTACATTGTTGGCCAGAAAATTCCATGTCAAAATAGCTCTGCATACAAAAACATGGATGCCTAATTCTTGTCCCCCTCCATACAAATTTCCTCCATTTCTCTTTCGTTCTTGAGTTTAACTTTTCCTCAAGTTGATTGTAAACATACCACATTCTCTCAATAAGTATGGGAAGTAACTCTCACACTAAACCTCTTACATGAATTCAATGATTGGGATCTAGAACAATCAACAACTAATGGAAGTTTCATCGCAAGGATAATTTAGAAAAAAATAGGAAATGGGTTTTTGTTTAGCATATATGGGTAACTCTCAACTTTTTGACCTCCACCCTCTCTTCTGGATACTTAGCCTATCAATCTCTGTCTGTGTCCATTTACAACTAGAAATACAATTAATTGATTATATTCAATTTACATCATTTACATATTGGCTCTCAGGAATGCATCACATTTACAATATACATCACTTGGCTCATGGCCACATACTACATTTACAATACATGTCGATAATTTGGGGTTTGAAAATGGGGATGTTACATTCCCCTTCCCCTCAAACTACAATGTTCATAGTGCATATAATCATACAGTTTACACATTAACATATATAAAAAAATTACATTAAAATACTTGATAATTCCACAACTTAATGACTCACGCAACAATTCCAACCAACAACTCCCTTTTCCCTTCAAACCAAAAATTTGTTGGATAGAAAATCTCATAATTGTTGCTCGAGGAACTCCAACTTCCAAAATAGAGTCTTCATTCGCTTATTTACAAATGTACATCCAATTTTCTTCTAAATTTACAAAACATTGTGGGTATTCCTCCCGCATTGGTTCCTCATTCTCCCATGTAGCGTATTCAAGACTGTAACATATCCATTGAACCTTTACCAAGCCTATGGATTTTTTCCTAAGAACTTTGATTTTATGGTCCAGGATGTGCACTGGTTCCACCTGGAAATGCCCTTCGTTTTCCACCTGGATCACATTCCAATCAATCACATGATTAGGATCAAGTACATATTTTTTTAACAAAGATACATGGAACACATTATGAATTCTCATGGATGCAGAAAATGATAGAATGTATGCAACTGGCCCTATCTCTTCCAAAGTCTCAAAAGGAAAAAAATGTCTCGATGCCAATTCTAAGTCACATGTGGAATAATTTATTTCATCTTCCTTCAATTTTCTAGAATAACAACAAATTACACGTCTATTTTTCATAAGGATGCCACCGATCCCTTCCTTGCATGCATATGTGCACACAACAAAATCCTCATGTGTATCTATAAATTTTAAAATAGGGGCACTTATTAGCAAATCCTTTAAGCATTGGAAATTTTCTTCACATTAGGAACTCCACTCAAACTTTACTCCTCTTTTTTGCAAATATTTTATTGGGTGTGCAAGTTTAGATAATCTTTCTAAAAATCTCTTGTAATAACTAGCTATACCCATAAATGATCTAACCTATGAAATGTTTTTTAGCACTAGCCAATTCTTAATTGCTTCAATATTTCCTGGATCTACTACTATGCCATCTTTTGAAACAATGTGACCCAAATAAATCTGCTTTTGATATAAAGTGCATTTACTTAAATTTGCATACAATTGGTGTTCTCTTAACACTTGTAGCACCATCCCCAAATGTCGCTCATGCTCTTCTTCTCTCTAGGAGTAGATAATATTATCATCTAAGAATACAATTACAAACTTATCCAAGAAATATTTGAACACCCCATTCATCAGACACTTAAATGTAATTGGGGAATTTGTCAATCCAGAAGGAGCCACCACAAATTCATAGTGTCCATACCTTTTCCTAAAGGATGTTTTGCTAGTGTCTTTGTCTTTGATTCTCACTTCATGATATCCTGACCTAAAGTCAATCGTGGAGAATATCATTGCTCCCTTTACCTAATCAAAGAGATCCTCAATCCTTCAAAAATAATATATACTCTTGAATATAACCTTGTTCATCTATCTGAAGTCAATATATAACCTCATCATTCCATATTTATCCTTGAAAACAATAGCTTTTTCACCCCAAAGAGAAACACTTGGGCGTATGTACCATTTCTTTTAAAACTCTTCTAGTTGCATTTCCAACTCTTTTAGCTCTATCATGCTCATTATATAGGGAGCCTTAGATATTGGGGCATCTCCATGCATTAATTGAATTAAGAAATCTATATCCCTCTTTGGTGGAAATCATGGAAACTCCTCAAGAAGATCTTCATAATCTTTCAAGAATGGATAATCTTCGAGACTTGGATCCTTATCCTTCATTGTCTCTTCTGAGAGTTTTCAAAATTCCAAATAGATAATATTTCAACTAGCTTTAGATCTATATAGCTATGACTAGCTCCAGAATCAATTAAAATAGTTATGGGTTGATTCTCAATCTTTCCTTCCACTTCAATCATGTGGGATTGATAGTCTTCTTGTCTATTTTCCAAGACTACATAGATCCTTGGAACGATTTTTCCCATGTTCTCTATTATCTCATCATTCTTTATACTATGGAAGGTATTCATTTTATCTCCCTGATGAGGACAATATTTATACATATGATATCCTTCACATCCCCAACACTTTATGGGTTGTTTTCTTGGCCTTATATGATTGAGATCTGTTTATGATGAAAGGTGGTTCGAATCATTTCTTCCTTTTATCCATCTTTTCTTTCTTCTTGTAAGCCTAGGCCCTTTGGAAAGTTGGTTTTCCTCTATTTTTCTCATACAATTGCTTGGCATAAGTTCTTATGACTTATTCTAAATTCTTGGGTTCATAAAACTAAATTTTATTCTTGTAGAAGGATGTAAGTCCACTAAGTAACCTATGATTTTTTACCTTCTCATATCTAATGAAGATCACGTACCTGATAAGTTCCAAGAAGTTTCTCTCATATTCATCAATGGCCATGTTCCCAAGTTTGAGTTCAAATAACATTTGCATCTTCTTGTCATAATATTCCCTTGACAAGTAATGTTGTTGAAAATATTTCTTGAACTTCTTCCAATAAATTCTATTCTCATCAAGCTGCTTAACCTTCTTCAGTTGATCCCACCACATAGACTCCTATGCAATTATGGATTCTGCATTTGATGAGTAGTTATGCATTTAGAAGCTTTCCATGAGGTTCATAAGTTGGTTCATAAGCTTTCCATAGACTACTCTACAATTCCAATCTGGTTCATGGTTCATAAGCTTTCCATAGACTACTCTACAATTCCAATCTGGTTCATAATCTTTCCATTGACTACTATTGTTCCCCAAATGGACTTATGAGCATGGATTTATTCCCTCAAGAAGTAAATTTGGTACCAAAAGTTTTACTCTTATTTTGTTGGTTGTAACTTTTTGATAGGAGATCCATTTTGCGAACAATTTACCTCATTGGATAGCTCTCTCCGATTTATTTTATTTTAGATGCAGAGACAAAATGTGTCTTTGTAAAATCTATTCTCAAGGGTTTTGAATAGCTACAAACGTTGTTTAGTGCCTCAAAATCACTCCGCAAAATCATGACCTTCAATAAACACAAACTTTCTCATAAAACTAATTGTTTTATTACTATAATAGCCCCTTTAAATCTTAATCATTGATATCAAATCACATGGAATATGAGCCATTAATATGTTCTTCATAGGCCATCGATGAATAAAATTATCCTTTGGGCACACATAACACTTCTACACACTGCAAACCCAACCGTCAACCATCGACCCAACTCCTTGACGATCGATTTGCACCGAACTATAAATTGAATGATCGACCATCGACCATAGACCATTGACGATATTTGTTGGTGAATGAAATCTTCTAAATCATTTAGATGACACCTAACCATCATCCCATTGACAATCAATGATCACCTAGGAATGTCAAAAACACTTCCCCAAATTGGTCGACCTGACCATCGGTCATTGGCCACTTCTAGGCTAACATGGCATCTACTGATGTGGAATGACACATGGATGTTGATGTGGCATGACACATCATTCAAAGGTTTAAAATTGGGTTTCATGGCATGACATGTGGATGATGATGTCATCATCCTATTTTCCTTCATTTTCAATTTCTTGTTTCTCTTAGATGACCCAAACACCTTGTTGAGTCAGATGATGCCTAACCATCATCACATTGGTGAAAATGAACATATTTTCAATTCACCTAACCCCCTATCATCAAATCATCCTCCATTGATGATTTCTTTCGGTGAATGAAAAAACTTCTCCAAGTCTAGTTGACCACCAACCATCAGCCCATTGATGATTTTCCTTGTCCAACTTCAACACTTAGAAAACTTCAACCACAACAATGATAAATCTAGCTCATCGATCTATCACTCAAAATGATCATAGCCATTGATCTAATCACATCCAACCTTTCTGAATTCTGGACATCATTCATCATAGGTGTATTTTGGCCGAGCCAACCTCTTCACTATTTCGGTCGACCTGACCATTGGTGATTGCCAATTTCTCTTGGAGAATTTCCACACTTAGAAATTTTTGACAAAAATCCTTGATGAGTTTAAGCCATCGATATGCTTCATTTCCCAATTGACGAAAATGAATCTCAGACGTCGATTTTCCCAACCTTCCAAATGGTTGAAGCCTAACAAATTTTTAAATCTATCATGATGAATCTCAGTTGGTGATCGCGAGATCAAACATGTTCTCGATCATCAATTTACCAAACTACCTGTAACATTTGCAACAACCATTAAAATGCAATATTCCATCATTTCAAGTCGAATCCGAATATGAAATTTTTCATATTGGTTCCATTAAACTCCTTAAATAGTTTTGATTCATTTAAACTTGAATATTGATGACAAATTTGGGGATTTGACTCTAATTTTCTCCCAATTTTCCCCAAATTTGCACAGACCAAAGTTTGCAACAATGAATTTACTCAAATCTGCTTAAGATATTGGCCCATATGGATCCAGTGTTGAACCAATACCTTTGATACCATATTGTAACATACCCAACCCCCACCTGGGTCACGTCACTACTAAAATAACCCCATAAAATTTCTCATACTAAATGAAAATGCAGAAATAATCACATAGAATGACAACTAAAGTTACTTAGTTATCTATACTCCTTAAAAATGTAATCAAAATCGCTTAACTATGCATAGAAGCAATTAAATAACATACAACAATATCAACCATATGAAGAAGGATTTAAATGCATCATTATGCTCCCAACAAGTATTTGTAACCAATATAACTCAAAGTAAAACACACACACACACACACACACACACACATATTTCAACATCTAAAATAGCAACACATCAGATCAAAACGTTTATCTTATACAAGTATGCAACTCGTTGCAGAGAAAGAATGTCCCTCCCAACTATATCCTTGATGATCTAGTTCTCAAAAACAGGATTCAACATCTAAAATAGCAACACATCAGATCAAAACGTTTATCTTATACAAGTATGCAACTCGTTGCAGAGAAAGAATGTCCCTCCCAACTATATCCTTGATGATCTAGTTCTCAAAAACAGGACACCCCTGAGTTGGGGCTATGAATCCAAAAGAGACGATCGTCCCTAAGTATGGCTAATGTTCCCCTCTCAGCAGTTAAACTCATACCTAATTCCATTCCACCGACTCACTTCCCCTCAACCTGTACAACCCAAGGGATGGAATCCCCATTTACTACTCATAGTCCCTCAGGCCTTTCCACTCCCCTTCAAGGATTCCAAGACAGGTTGGAAATGAATTTTACTTACACGGACCTCAATAATTCTACAAATGCAAGCACAAATTCTCCTAGCAACAAAACAAGTGCTTCATCGGGGAATTTTTAGAAACATTCCACTCCTAGGCACACAACCTCTTTCCTCATGATATTACAGCTCCAAACACCAACCAAACATGTCCACAACAACTACCTTCAATATTTGGCACTCAGAACTCCATTGTTGTCCAAAAAACGACATGTCAAAATAGCTCTACATTAAAAAATGTGAATGTATAATTTTGGTCCCCCTCCATACAAATGTCCTCCCTTTCTCTTGCTTGCCTTAGTTCCATTCTTCCCCAAGATGGTTGTACTTAGTTCCCATGCTCTCAATAACTATGGGAAGTGACTCTCACACCAACCATGTTACATGAATTCAATGATTGGTCTCTAGAAAACTCAACAACTAATGGAAGGTTCATGGCAAGTATAATTTAGAGAAAAAAGGAAATAGGTTTTGGTTTAATAGATATGGTTAACTCTCCCACTTTGGACACCCACCCTCTCTTGTGGATAATTAGCCACCAAATATCCATTCGTGTCCATCTTCAACCAACAATACATTTTATTTATTATATTCAATTTACATCATTTACATGTCGGCTCTCAGTCATGCATCACATTTACAATATACATAACTTGGCTCTTAGACACATACTACATTTACAATATACATTGCTAATTTGGGGTTTGAAAATGGGGATATACTACATTTACAATATACATTGCTAATTTGGGGTTTGAAAATGGGGATGCTACAATTTTGATTGATAAGAAAAGATTGTCACAAACTCAACAACTCATCAGAAATATCTAAATTGTCCCATTCATGTATTCTCACTTTGTTTTCTAATATAGTTTATGTTTGAGGTCATTTTAATGATTATTTTGATGACCTCCATAACTGTGATTTTTCCTCTTTTCCTTATCAAATTGGATTATTTGAATCTTTGTGGTTAATTATTATCTTATACAGAAAAGAGAAATTGGTGTTACTTTGGTGAAATATGAAATGAAATTCCTATTATTTAAAATTTCAACATTTTCAAATATGCAAAGGACTTCCTTATGTCAAGAAATATTGAGAGCTTATTGGTTTTTGAAATATTTCATGTAATTGGTTTTTGAAAATATGTTTTGAATAAACTATCCATTAACCCATTTTGCTAGATTCCTGAAATTGTTTTTTGCTGCACTAAATGAAAGGAAAATTGTATGTGACAATTGGATTGTATGATTGTGTTGCAAATATTTTCCACTAGATTATCAATTCTTGTAATCTTGTTTTTTCCTCATTGTGTATTTTTACGTTGGGAATATTTCTATTGGGATTGATGTTGAATGGTTAACATTTTTTCACTAGTTATTTCCCTTGTCTTACTTTCCAATCTTTCACTAAAAATGTTTACTCTGTTGTTGCACTAGATTTATTGTGTGTTGTTGGGTTCTATTCTTATTTTTCAACCAATTTTCATTCTTTATTGATGATTAACATTCTAGATTTAGGTTTCTTTAGTTTAATATTCGTTTTCATGAATTCAACTTTGTTTTATCGCTTTTTTTATTCTTGTACATATTTATTCCATATTTTAAGTTGAATGTTGGTATGTTCCCTAAACTAATTTGACTCTTTAGTTTTCCTTGAGGATTACTCTTGAAATTTAAGTGATGGGTTGCTCAAATTCTTGTCACATATTGAAGATTTTTTTTACGAGTCCTGAGATGCATGAGATTCTCTATCTGAGTGCACATTCATGAAGTTCTTAGTTGTAGGTGTAGACTAATAGTTGTAGTGGAACACATGTGCCTAGTGAGTGTACCATGATAATCCATAAGTATAGGAAATTGTCTATCTACCTTTTTCTTTGAGCTCCATTCATTTCATATTAATAAAATGGCCAATACTAGGATTACTTTTTGGGTGACCTATGAATTAAACTAAAATACAGAACATCTACTCAGCGAATCAGAGAAACTCATGTATCACCCTCTTCCCTCACACCCTATGTGCATATGCATATCTATATACAAATCTAAAAGGGTGAGCATATTCTGAAATAGTGTGGAAAGTACCAGTAAAATCGTCGAGACAATGGACACCTACTGGGAATGGGGCTATGATTGTAAGGTATTGATAGAATTTTGTTGGGGCTATGGATGCTCGTTCGAAGTAAGACAATGTTTGTAAAAGAGATATGAAAAACAAACTTATGTATATGTTTATTTTTTATGAAAAAATAAAACTCATGATCAAACAAAAACCAATCCGAAGTGTGTAGCTAGTAAAAGAATTTACTTCACTAATTAGATCCTTGAAAAGGGTATGCTAGATTACAAGTACTGTAAATTTTTTATTATATCTTTTAGAAAATTGGTGTCATTGTGGTACCCATGATTTTTGGAAAATTGTGTGTAGTTTGTTGAATTTATCTTTAAAATTTGGATCCAAAGTAAATTCCCTAGAATTTTATTTACAGAGGTTATTGGTTCTTCCAGTGTGTCATCATTTGTTGAGGCCACAACAACCCCCTTTTACTTTATATTTCGAAAGCCAAAGGAAATGCCCACCCTACTAAAATTTTCATCTGTAATGCCTAATCCTCTACTGTTTGATCCTAATGTTATTTTGTATCTACCTTGAGGGATTTTGGAGATTTGACTTTGATTGATGATTGTCTCGAATGGAATTTTATTATCCCTTTTTTTATTATGATTCCAAATGTATTCTTGATGCTTCTTGAGCTATGGTGTTTCATTGACATTTGTACATGATGGATTAACACATTATCTTCATACCTTTTTCATATTCCAAAGTTCTTGATGATCCTATGAGGCTGTAAAGTTTAAGGTTCTATTGATGGTTGTCTTGAACAAGCTTGTTGTTGATTATTTCTGAATAACTAATTCAATATATGCATCCTCTTATTGACAAATTATGATTAATGTATTCAACTTTAATACTTTCACATGTGGATTTTAATCTTTTGTTTCGAACTGTAAGTTTGAATCACATAATAACTAATCCTTCTTTCAAGTTGAGACTTGACATATGCAATATCAAGACACCTATATATATCCACCCATGATTTTTGTTGAAGGGGCTAATGCTTATCTATAAATTGGCATAAAGGAAGGAAATATAATATTTATGATTTATTGGTGAGTGTCCTTTTAAGTGCATGACTCAACTCACTTTGTTATTAACACAGTTACCGAATTAACTAGAACTGTGACCTCATAATGATAACTCTATCCCTTAAAACCCATACTTTTGCATAAAAGACATGAAAATCAAATCCCTTAAAACCCATACTTTTGCATAAAAGACATGAAAATCAACCCCCAAATCAAAAAGCGGTGCTACTAGTAGCACCATTTTTTTAATCGAGCCAAAATTACATCTTGTTTCAAGCATGGCCTTAAAAACTCAAAACGATTCTCAGAAAAACATTAAAATTAACTCCCAAATAAAAAAACTGGTGCTACTTATAGCACCATTTCTTCTAACCGGGAATTACAACTTTTTTCAAGCACGGCCTTAAAAAATCAAATTGTTGCTCAGAAAAACCTTAAAATCAACACGTAAATAAAAAGTGAAGCTACCTAAAGAAAAATATTTTTTGTAAACATTAAAATTATAGATAATTACGACCTAATTCAAATTGTGGCCTTGACAAAAAATCCCTATGCAAATAAAAAACACAAAATTGAATCCTAAATGGTCACGAGAAAGGAGAAAATGTTCACAATTTTATTTGTTTTTTAAAATAAGAAAAAACACATTTAAAAAGCTATATTCAAAACCCAAATTAAAAAATAAAAGAAAAAAATAAAAATAAAAATAAAAAATAGGTGGGCAAAAAACCTAAAAATAAATGAAAAAAAAAAAAATCCCCTGGAAAACAATAATTTAAAAAAATACATATATCTTTTGTAAAAAATAATAACAAAAAAGCAATTGAAACATTAAAAAAAAAAAAAAAAAAAAAAAAAAAAAAAAAAAAAAAAAAAAAAAAAAAGAGAAAAAAACCAAAACAATAATGCAAAACAACTATAAAAGAAACAAAATTTAAAAAAATATTTAA
>CBVK0102080594.1:0-19680 GCA_900067695.1 Picea abies | reverse complement strand
GATCAATTTACCAATATCATTCAATAAGTGAAGAATAAATAAACCATGAAGAATGAGAAATCATACACAGACACAGTACTCCAATATTTTTAGGTGGAAACCCAATGTAGGAGAAAACCACATAATGATTTTTCATATATGTATTTAAGAAGTACATTCATTGGAAGCACCAACTTCCTTTGTTTTCCAACTCCAACCCCCTATATTCTTAGGATACAATCTGAGGGAAGCTCCAACTCCCAAATTCTCTGGCGACAACTAGAAGGAGGCTACAACCACCTATGTTCTCTAGCTATAACCAGAAGATGGCTACAACCACCTATTCTTTCCTCATCCAACTAACCTAAAGTATAAATTACAAATGTAGACAACCTGTCAGTGTCACTATACCAACTCTATCACTATCACAAATGCCACTGAAAACCTATCACAACCTGTACCAATGTTTTTCAAATATATCCAACAAATCCGCAACCTATCTATTCTACAACACACGGATGTATGCGCCTTTCCCTACTACAACTCACAGATGTCTATGCCTCTATTTGTTGCAACTCACAGACTAGAAAAAAGCTCTTCTAGTATCACTAATACTATCTCTGTCACTCTATCCATGTCAGTTTCTCAGTCTCAGTCACTGTTTGATCTCCCTGTATCTTCTCACAAACTAGATAATCTGATAGAAAATAATATGAATCAAATATCCAAGTAGATCTAACAAAGCCATGTGCTAGGTTCATACATAAGTCTCACTGATCTTGTGTGATATCAGAAACCTTTACATTAACCATACATCAAAGCCTCATTGTTATGCAATCACAACCTATACTAATAACAATATGTCTCAACCATAAACCCTAAACCATACAAGATGTGTCTTAAAAATATGCCCAATGAAGTATCCCAACAACAAACAACCAATACAGTAGAAATGTATCCATGTAGATCTATTTGATACAGACTATACAATACAACCAATAGTCCCTCAAGGAAAAAATATCAATCTCTCATGGCTATACCCCAATAATTCCCCAAAGATATACTTGAGATAATCATATAAAATACCTCTTGTTTTTATAGATAGCTTTGTTGTGCCTTCTCATTGTTACACATTCTTGTAGCCTCTTCTCAACTCTGTAACTTGTCACTAATGATAGATCTAATATTCCCCTTCTTCATCTTTGGCAACATATCTACGCTCTATCTTCAGTAAATGCATGGGTATATTTTCTTTGTCCCACTATGGCCCACAGATGTCCACATCCTTCTAGTAGTGCAACCTAGGAATGTCTTCAGTAAAACCCTATTTTAGTACCCACGGTCTCGACCCTTCGACACCTACAACATCTCTCATCACTGCTTCAAACTTATTTCTTTTGATTTGTCAATGATACCTTCCCATAAAATTTCAAAAAATAGATATTTGATGTGCTCAATTAGATGCTAATGGGAGACACTTGCTCTATTATTTATACTCTCAAAGTAGCTTCCTTTAGGGGATATCTTCTTAATTTTTCACCCAATTTCCTTCTTTTAGGGTTAACCCACTTTTATCTACTTTACCAACTTGCAACCACTTTACCACAAATAGTAAACTCACCACTCCTTTTTGAAACTAATTTATTTTTAATTATTTTCTTATTGCTACAACTTTACTCACGATTAACTCCTAGTTACAACCAGTTTGATTACTAAACTTCTTCTAGGAGCTTCTAGAATAATTGACTTTTTAACCTTCACCGAAAATGACATGAAATGTACTATCAATCTATGATATTCTTTCATGCAAATCCATTGATCTTCGTTACATTATTCCTTAGATAAACATGGGTTCTTTATCCACACTTATGGGGATACTAGAATTTTCTATCGGACTTGCTTCAAGGGTTGACATCAATGACAACCAAACCAATTAATCAACAAACTTTGAGAGGTTTGTAACATCGAGGTATTATTACACACACTTGCCTAATTCTTTTAGCTTCATGAGTCAGAAGGTGCTGGGTAATTGATTCAATGGAGAAAACAATTTCTTCCACTGGGATACATTTGCGGACAATGGAAAAATTAAAAACCTTTTTGAGAAGTTGGAGGGTAGGAGGATCAATATAAACTGATGATAAATATACATCACACTCATTTCAACATATTAGCTTCATTCTTCCATGATGATGGGTGGAGTGTCCACTCGAAACACTATACATTTCAAAACCTCATACACATTCTTATCCAAAAAAACTATATAGCATTATGAATAACTTTGGAAACCTACAAAATCAGATTCTATATAGTTTTCAAGTGGCATACAATGTATTACAACATTAATACATTGAGGCATTGACATTCAACATGGAGAAAAATATTTCATGCAAGTGACACCTCCATTAACAAGATCCTATGCTATTTCTTAAGAAACACCTCCATCTAGTACTCCCAATAAAAGAGGAAGAAATAAGCTATCATCTTCAAGGAAAAAAAAATGATTGAAGGATATACATGCGGTATCCAAGTATGAAGTGATAATGAATTGGAGAGTTTTCATTTATTTTCTTAATTTGATCCTATTTTTTTTGAGGATGTTGTAAAAGAATGAAAATAATTTGATGCCATTGATGAATAAATGAAAACAATTTAGAAAACCTGAGACATGGGAGCTAGTAAACCTTCCAATAGGAAGATAAGTTATCGTTGTGAATTTTTTTTATTAAAAAAAGAACACTGTAGAAGGAAAAATTGAAAGACACAAAGAAAACCTTGTGGCCAAAGGGTATAAACAATTGGATGGAGAGATTATAATGAAACTTTTTTTCCTGTAGCAAGTATGAAAATATAATGTGTTTTCTTGGCAGTTGTAAGTCAACATAAACATAAAGTGCATAATATGGATATAAAATCAACTTATATGAATAGAGTATTAATGGAAAAAGCATATGTTGAATAACCACATAGTTTTGAGATTACAGGACTCGAGAATAAGGTATATGAGTTGAAAATAGCTTTGTATGGGATCGACTAAGTGATTAGAGCTTGATATAGTCATATTTCTTCACACTTTTTGAGTAATAGTTTTGGTAAAGGAAGCATTGAGTGAACACTCTACATCAATGTCAACAGTCAAGGTGAAATACTAGTAGTTTTCTAATATGTAGATGATCTAATTTTTACTAGAAATAACAATATATCCATAAAAGTGTTTGGAAGAATAATTAAGGATGAATTAAAAATTATATATACGTGATTATTGAGATATTTTCTTGGTATTGAGGTTAAACAAAGAAACAAACATATTTTTATATCTCAGGAAAAGTCTTGAAGAAATGTTTTCAAGATATTTAGGATGTTGAATAGAAATATGACACCAACATTGGCAATAACATATCTAAAGATAAGAAAATATTATTAAAGTAGCAATGTGGATATAATTTTATACAAAAGTATGGTTGGAATTCTTATTTATCTAATAGTATAAGAACTTATATCATCTATGTATTCATCCTAGTCTCTATATTCCTGAAGAATCCAAAATAAAGGCATTGACAAGTAAGAAAGAGAATGTCACTCTTCATTGTAGAAGTTTATTATGTGGAAACAAATGTGGTAGTTTTTCAAGTTGTATGGTTAAGGAGGTCATTATAATATTTTAATCAAGGGAAACCAAAAAGAAAGGAAATATTTTGTGATAATCTATCCTCTATAGATCTATTAAAGAATCTATATTTGCATAGTGACAGTAAACACATATCCATGAAACCATTTCATATGAGAATTGGTTGAGACTGGAGATATAATTTTAGAGTTTTACAATTTAGAGGAGAAACTAACAAACATATTCACAAAATAATTGTTTAAGGATAATATTTTTCAATGGAGAGAAGACTCAAGACTCATCAATATTAACAATTACTTGAGTGATACCTCATCTATGACTCTAGTTTAGTGATCCTTAAGTTTCATGACATTGATAACTCATGGAGACATTAAAAATTTAGGGACACCAAGATTAATGGGGATTTTTGTAATTATAATATTGACACCTAATATTTTATATTTCCAAGATGCATCGATTGTACTAGCAATTATTTTCAAGAAGAAATAGTCGAATGTGTTCTGCATTAGCTCTAGTTTCCATAGGCTTCATTTGTTTTTAGATCTTGTTTGTGAATATCCTTATTTTAAATAAAATTGGTGTGATTTATGTAATGAAATTGTGTGATGCTTCTCTTGATTGGAGAAGAAAAAAGTTTGAAAGACATGACTCTCTTCTCTAGTTTATTTCAAATCATTGTTTTGTTGGTATAGAATTAATAACAACACTAGTCTTCGTTGTTTTTCAATTTCATCGAAGACAATATTGTTATCAGTAAAAAAATAATCATATTGATCTCAAGCCACAAGTGTTAGCTCAATTGGTCTTGATGGTAGGCATGTGTACTCTCCCCCGAAGTCAATGGATCATGGGTTCAACTCTCATGCTCCGTGGGGATACAATTTACCCCACTAACCATACATGGATCATGGCAAAGTATTTGATAGGTTTTCCACAAAGATTTCTTTGAAAAAAAAATCATGTTGATCTCATGTTGTTAGAATCTCATTTTTTCAAGGTATCTTGCCACAATATATTTACTCCCTTCTTTTAAACTATGTTCAAATGGATAACGATTATTCTTCTTTAAGTCACACAATTTTAATCCATTTCATCACAGTAATACTACCACCCCTTATATTGAGTTGAAATATTTTCATGGTGTGGTAATATATTCTTGTTCATATGCCATATTGTGATTATATATGTCATACTTTGACATAATAATTCTCCTTCTAATGGCAACATAGAATTTCTCGCTAACATTGATCATGGAGTAAGGACTTTGTACTATAAATTAGTGTTCCTCTAAAAAGAACCATTCCTTAACTCTCTAAAACCATTTTGAGGCCTCTTTGGAGAGGCTTAGAACCCAAATTATAACACTGTACAAAGCTACCATTTGTACCAATAGTTTGAAGAGAAAACCCTCAATTTTCAACTCCACAACTAAATTTGTCTACATTTGTTTTGCATAGAAGAGAGGGTCTTAATTCCTTTTATTAAACTTTTCTCCACAAAAGTATTTCAGTTACTAAAATAAAAATCAATGTCCATGTACTTGTACAAAGGAATTTCCACCTCCAATTTTTCAACATAAGTGATAGTGATATATCAATCCCAAGTACCTATTACCATTAACTTTGTTTTATTTGTATTACCTATCATTTTAGAGTAATTGAAAATATCAATATGTCTTTTGAGTTTGCATATATGTTTTTCAATCAACATGAAATAATTTGCACAAAGAAAGAATAATAAAGTGTAATCAACTATGCATATACCTCCTCCCCATCCTTCATGATATAATTCTTCTAACTAATTTATAAATTATCCAAATAATGTTTGAGAGAGGGGAAATCCTTGTTTCATCTTGATATTATCATTTATTTTAAATTTCCTCCTTCTACTTTTATCATTTATGTGTACCACCAATTCTACCATAACATTTTCATATAAGAAAAAAATTGTTTCACTCCACTCAAATAGGATTCCTACTTTATCCATTATTTCTCAAAGTTTTATCCTAGAGATTGTATCAAACGATTTAGAAAAAATGACAAAGACAAGACATATACTATTACATGTCCCTCATCCTCATCCTTTCTTAGGAGGAACTCTAAGAGTTAACCAGAAGGTTTCTAGGTCAAACATTACATGAAAGAGGAACATTGGCATTGTATTATTCTATTCATTTAATTATTTTCCTCCTTAGAATGGTCCCCAATGAACTGAAAAATAGAATATTGACTATTATGGGTTTGTAGTTGCTCACATTATCTATTTCACTACTTTTGTAAATATGTGTCTCTTTTATGACTTGCAAGTCTTTAGAAAAAACATGCCATATGTCATGATTGAATATATGCTTCAGAAGTTTATGAAAATATGGGCTCCCCCATTTGACTATATAATTTGTTAAACCATGATGATCAAGTGCCTAATTTCCTTTAATAATAGTCTTAATGTATCCGTTTATATCTTTTTCCAAAATTTCCTACGTATAATTCTATAAGAAATTCATGTTGGAATACTTTCCCTTAAATGTATTTCTCATAATTTTCAAGTACATATTGTTTCATTTCTACCTCATCCCTCTTTCCTAGATACCATTTTCATGAATGTAATTGTTTCTAGATTTTGTTTGGATGATGTGTTAAGGTGATAATCAACTCTACTATTGATCTAGATTATGTAGAGAATTAAATAAATGTAGGAATATAAATGGAACAAAAGAGAGATATTGTAGAGAAAAGAATAATATATAGAAACGTGAACTATATTAAAGAATGAAATAGAAAAGAATTATAAAATTAAAGGAAATACAAACTAGCTAGAAAGGTGGTAGCTTAAATGTGAAGAGAGATGTGTTGCTTGTGCTCATCTGCAAGAAAAATTTACAAGAGGCCAATACTACCTTTCTAACATAAATTTTGAATCCATAATAGGAAAAAACCTCATATATACAAACAAAAAACTTAGGAGATGATGTTACAAAAGGAATGTGGAGCCCGAGGAGGTTAGTTGATACATCAACTTCCCAATGCTACAACGTTTGCATACAAACTATGTTTAGGGAGTTTCTTATATTGTTACAAAGCTTAATACATGATCTATGCATTTGGTAGGCCATGCTCTGAATGCATGTAATCAGTATGGATGATCTTTTCCTTCTATATAATACAATGCTTCCATTGGAGATAGGCCTACATAATGGAGTGCATCTCTTTATCATTGGTGGTGTACCTATGAATTACATCAAAGACTATATTTATATGATAGGAAAATAGATATATGTATTGAATAAGGGTTACACTAACAACAAAGTATGAAGCATCTATCACAGTCTTGAAGGGTTGTTGGATGTCTCATTGAGTGAGTAATAGTGTCAAACAAAAGTGGTGTTCCAAATTGTCAATTTGGTTTATTGTGAGTTGTACCAAACACTATTGGATATCGATCCACCACTGGGAACTTGGCTTAGGGGCCAAGTGATATGAGAGAAATCCAACCTAAAAATGTGATAGAATTTGGTGAGACCCAAAAAAATATGAAGCTCTATTAGAGTAATCAAGGTCACCCAATTGCAAATGACTTGGATACTGTATGAATATACATTCAGACCATATTCATCCATGATGTATCCTAGATACTAAAATCCCTATATGTTTAATTAGCATTTCTCTAGATTGGAATATAAGTTGCATTGTCGTATGCCTCTTAAGACCTACTTATGTGCTACAAATTTTTTTCCCAAGTTTTGTTGAAGATTATGATATCATCCAAAATACAACCATAAAATATTTTGTGATGACCACAATATATCATATGTCATCCTCACGAAAATTTTGAGGCATCAGTCAAGCTAAAACTCATGATGGACCACTCAAAAAGGGATTCTTTTGACTTGATGATGGTCTTCCATACATCTAATTTCTCAATTGGTACTTGTTGGAAACCTAAATTCATATGAATCTTAATGAAAATCTTACCGTTGAGTTAATAACTAATATCATCAATCTAGGGAGTTAAATATTGGTTCTTGACTATAATTTGTTTTAGAGTTATGCAATCAAAATTAAGATTCATCATGTCCCATATTTATTCTAAAGTAAGATAATTGAGCTCCCACAAGATGATAAGGTTGGTTGAATGCATATCTTTTGGATGAGCTCTTGACTCTAATTTTAAATATTTATTCATTCTTCATAAGAGAGCATCTATATACTAGGCCATTAGGTAAAGGAGCACCAGGTATCAAAAAAATTGATTTCTTGATCTAGTAATGTAGAGTCACACCTATAGGAAAATTAAATATATATTTTTATTAGTCCACTACCTTTTCCACCTATGTCATTTAGAGAGACCCCATGTACAAGATAAGGATGTAGTCATGGTGATAGTCCATTTACCTTTTGACCAAATCATGAAGAGAAAAAATCCCTTGATCTAAGAGATTACCCTCTTGCACAACTTTGTTGAGATCAAGGATACTATCATAGTTGGAACTACCTTTGGTACCCTGCAAAGTTGATCTCACAAAGTAGCACTGACACCACGAGACCTAGGAACATAAAAAATGTGATGCTTCCACGTATAAGGTTTTTATAAAATATCATAAAAATCAAGTGGGGGAACATTGCATAATACTTAATATTTGAATGGATTGATTCCATAGGGAAAGCAACATTGTTGACTATCAAGGATGTCTTGTTCCTAGTTCATATAACCAATAGTGTGTGGCTAGGGGAGTGATGTTGTTAGAAACTTCAACCTCTGGATGAGATCTATTGATATTGGGTTCCTTTGGATATTGTTTTTAACAATGAAATTTAGTGGAGTGAGGTTCAATCACATCTATGAGTGGAAGACATGCCCATCTTCCTTAAGCTCCTCTATCTCTTGTGCTTGGATATATGTGGTATTAATGGTAAAAATGGGCTCTACATTAATGATCTACTTTTGATTATATAGATCTAAATCAAATCTTGAGATAGAGTCTAACTATAATTCTTTTAAATTGGTTAGCAATGACTTATTTTAGTGACATTCATCAATGTTGTGTTAGGAAATTTTGTGGAACTCACACCACTTTAGAGTGTCTTTCTTTGACTTCCTATTACCCTTCTTTTCTTATCGATTGAAATATTTGTCTTTAGGACATAAGGTCATTTTTTTTAGTAGAATGAGGCCTCAAAGGATTACATGATATTTATTTTAGTGTAGCGGAAGACAATTGTGAGCATATATGTGAGTTTTGAGGAGAACTTAGCTTAGAGGAGTACTCACGAGTCATCATTAGTGACAAAGGAAAAGGAGCAGCAAGATCTGAAGGATGAGAAACAATCAGTAGTTTAAACATTAGGTGGAGAGGAGGAGTTAACCCCTTACATCCCTATCAGGACACCCAAGTGGATAGTACATACATTGAGGGATGTTGGTGAGGTTCCTAGGAGTGTGGTCAGAGAGTGCAGGCCTACGAAGAATGTTTTGAGCTATATGGCGCTTATGAGTAGAATAATTGATGTTGAGCCTTCCAATTTTGAGGAAGCATCATATCAATAGGTAATCCTAACGTTTAATACTTCATACTTGTTGGATATGATATACATTGATGATTTATTTCTCACAGGTGTAGAGGATATTATTGGAGGGTGCAAATCATATTTGGCTAGTGAGTTAGAGATGAAGGACATTAGCTTGATGCATTATTTCATGGGGTTAGAGGTATGGTAGGTATCGAGAGATATCTTCCTTGGACAAGGGAAGTATGAAGTAGATATATTGAGGAGATTCATGATGGAGGACTGTAAACCGATGACTACACCTATGATTACAAATATGAAGAATATTAACACTTTAGATTCAAGGTTGGTAGCTCCCAAGATATACAGGAAGATGGTAGGGTCCTTGATGTATTTGGTCAACACGAGACCATATATTTGTTTTTCTATGAACACCTTGAGTCAATTCATGGTACATACAAGGAAGGTGCATTGGATCACAACAAATCATGTGCTCAGGTACTTGAGAGGTACAATGGAGTATGGATTGAGATATCTTGGAGGAGATGTAGTAGAGTTGCATGGATATATAGACTCAAATTGGGCAGGAAGTATAGTAGACAGAAATAGCACCTTCGGGTGTTGCTTCATCTTAGGATCAACAACGATTACTTGCTTCAGCAGGAAGCATACTTCTATAACACTTAGTTTAGCAGAGGAAGAGTATATGGCTAGTTGTGAAGCCATTTGGCTTTGAAAAATCCTTACAAGTTTATTTGGTCAGTAGTTGGATCCTATGGTGATATAATATGATAATAAAAGTTGTATCAAACTCTTTGAGAAACCAGTATTCCATGATAGGTGCAAACATATTGAGATCGGATATCACTTCATTTAGGATGGGATCTAGAAAGAAGCAATAAAGATTTAGTATATTTCCATATATGAGAAAGTTGCAGATATTCTGACCAAGCCCTTGGAGAAAGGGAAGTTTTTATTCCTTAGAGACAAACTTAGAGTGGTGCAGAATACCTTCCTCGCTAAGAGGGAGTGTTGATGTTATTGGTAGCATCATAAAGTTATTTCCACATAGGTCTATGTGTCTAGACATCTGGAAATCATCCAAAGCCTTCTACTCTTCAATTTACTTTAGTTAAAGGAATTATTAAATTAAATGTATTTTATTATTAATTATATAATTAGTTAATTGAATTATTTGAGACACATGCTAGAAGTACTTAGCATGAAACATGTAATCTAAATCTCAAAGTGAGTGTGAGAAGTAATCTCAACCGTAGATCACTTTTGATATTATAAATAGATTGTAACTCATGATTATAAAAGAAAGGGTAGGGTGAAGGAGCAAGACACTTGACAAGAGTTGTGTTGAAAGAATTGACACACAAAGTATTGGATCATGAAGGATCGTTGCTCAAGATGTTGGATAGGTGAAGAAGAAATTTCATCTAGATATCATATAAGTCAAGGAGAAGAGGGAGCAGAGGCATACACAGGTGGGTTTCAACAGAAAAAATTCACATGAAAGAGTTAGACCATACGGAGCTTACTGTATGAAATTTTTGTACATATCTGTGGGTCATAGTGGAGATAGTCATGGACATCCACTGGTCAGAGTGGAGACAATTGTGGATACCCATGAGTCACAAAAGAGAAATTCGTGGATTCCTAAAAAATTGTGCCAAAATTGGTTGTACAACATATTAGACCTTTCCAGGTTAGTCTGCAGTTGTATTTCTCTCAGTCTGCCACTATCCCTGTTATGGGAGCCCTAATTTTAGCAATGATAATAATTTTTTTCTCAACATTGGTTTTCCCTTTGGGGTTTTTCTAGGGTTATCTACTGAAAATACTGGTGTTCATGTGTGCTTGATTTTGTTTCCTAGTTTATGCTTCCACTGCATGATATTGAATTGAATATTTCAATAGTGTATTATTGTTTTATGATCTACTAATTTGATTTCAATAAGGAAATCCCTATATAAAAAATCACCTAGGTGCAGGAGTAAGAATTTATCAACAAGATCAAGTTGCATACATTTTTACAAAGTCTCTTACAAAAGAAAAGTTTTCCAAAATTTGATCTCTGTTAGGAGTTCAAGAAGTTGTCATTAATGGGGGACAATTTCTAATGCCTTATTCCTTCTCCTATTGTGTCATCTTTCTAAATCCTTCAATCCTATCCCAAGTTTTTCTTAAGGGGGGATGTTAGGATATTTTTATACTTAGGATTTAGTGAAGATCAACTTGGTCGAATTTGTCATTAGGTAAAAGTTTGTTTCTTTAGTATTCATTATTGTGCATTTGTAGTTAGGTAATCTAATGGTCATAATATGTTCCTGACATAGATTGATCTAACGATTCATATTCTCCTCGATCTTAACGATTACATTGAGCCATGACTTAACACCCGATTGGTCCATGATCTCTATTTAAAGAGCATGGAGGGTCATTTTCCAATGATCGATTGTGAGAAACTCTCTTGTAAATATATTTGTAAATTTTTCTTTTACATTAATAAATTGTTGCAATTGGCCATGCTCGATGGGGTCATGGATGTTTCCCTATAAGTTTTATCACATCAAAATATCGGTGTCTTGTTCTTAGATCTAGTTGTGTGAGTGGTTACTGAAGGTGTTCATCCTCTATTGAAACACCTATGTTATCGAACATGAGATAACCACCTAAAATTCTCACACTATAAATATATATTTTCTATATTCTCTCAAAGGAATAACTTAAATTATGATAAGAGTCCTCTAAAGTGGTTTATAGTGGATATTTCTAAAGTGATCATAAATTGGCACAACTAAATACATATATCTTTGGAGAAAAAGTATGAAATGAATAAAGAAAAATATCATATGTGAGAATGTGATGATCTTTAATTGGAGAGAAATTTGCAATTTACATTATCCAACACTGATAATGTTATTGTCTGCTAATGCTCCTTTAAGTTATTCATCATTACATAGTAGTAGATAGCTAAGAAAGATGGATAAATTGATTAATCAAAAGACCATCCTTAAGACCATCCTTGACCAATTTCAATCCCCAAGATTGAATCATCATCAAGAGGTTTTAAGCTCAGATAAGATAGGTCTCCAATACTAAATATAGATATGCAATTAGATCGTGACAAAAATATTGAGCCAACATAACGATTGGGTAAAATATCTTCAGAACTTTTTAATTGCGATTGGGTAAAATATCTTTAGAATTTTTTAAGATTCTAGGCATCTTTGTTTGTAAGACCCTTATCCATAAGAAGCCACCATGTCCCAATTAGGAATTTCCATATTGGAGACGCTAGTTTAATTGGACCTTGGAATGAACAATTTGGTTGAACATTATGATAAAATTTATTAAAGGTCCTTAGTTGAACTACGGATAGGTGTGAAGTGATTTTTTGGTAATTAAGATGCTAGCAAAGGAAATCTCGGACCAATAATTACTAAAGTTTCGATTAAGTAGAGATAGTTGAAAATCAACAACAAGAAATTTATGAATATATTTTAGTTGTAATGGAGGGTGGTGTGGCATTAAAAAAATTTCATCAACAATCAAATGATTAAAAATACACTCATCAACAATCAAATTATTAAAAATACACCAAAGGGTGAATGGAGATTATAAACGGAAACTTAAGGAACAATGTTAAGCATATTCAAATATCATAGAGAAATCCATAGTAAGAAGAGAGATAATAGAGAAGTTTTCAATGAAAATCGATTAGGATTTAAAACATTTTAATCTAATAGCACATGAAGGGGTATCGTATTATCTTTCTACCCATTAATGTTGTTTTATTTTATATATGTGAATGAAGAATATTATTAAGTCATTAAAGGTTTATTTTACACATGATTTTAAAATTATTATTGGCCTATGTGCTAATAAAGAGGAGATTGCTTTATAATTGTGTGATGTGTAATGGTTATTTCCTTTATCACATGCATTTGAGTTATTGGATTATACTTTTAATGCCCAATATGTCCTTTTTATATTTGATAATGAATGAGAAGTTGTAAATTGCTCTCATGTGTTCGTTTAGTTCTTCTATATTTTTCCACTAAAAATATTTTATGGTATAGAATATGGGATAAAATGTCCAATCTGATGTTGTTCTATGTGATTCATGCTCAATGATATACCAAGTATACTCATCTCCTCTTCTCTTGTTAGAGACACTTTAAAACTATTATATGTACATAATGATTGCGCTTTAAAGAAGTATTTGATGAAGATTAATGGTAGACCCCTTTTCCTAAGATTTATTTCTAAGGCCCATAGTGGATTGGTTTATTCTATAGTAGATGTCCTTAAACCTTGTTTTTTCTTCTGCATAGTTCATTTTGGGGAACAAAAGTTTTCAAAAAATAAATGAAGTCTTAGATTGAAATAAACATGAAAATAAATCTATTCAAATGCATGAGATTTTGATTCAAAATTATTTTTTAGGTTAGATATGAATAATCTATTAAGGAATATGGAATCTTACCTACGAAGTTTTAGACTGAAACACACATGAAAATAAATATATTCAAATGCATGATATTTTGATTCAATTTTTTTTGGTTAGATATGAATAATACATTAAGGAATCTTACCTTCATGGGATGATATGGAAATTGTATCCACTTGTTTGTAAGTATGATAAGAATAATCCATTCAAGAATCTTACCTTCAAGGGGTGTTATGGAAATTTTATCCACTTGAATGTGTTTAAGAGTTATTTGATTCCATAGGTATTTTGAGGCAAGGAAGGTTAACCCATAATTTGGAAGACATTACCATATGGTTATGACATTTTAGCATGAGTTTGTAGCACTTCAACCCATTGTTGGTTAAAATTGGGAGATTGGACAAGCGCATGTTATTTTTGTGAACATATAATAATTGAATAAAAGGTTTCACTTCCAGAACCTCTTCACCATGATATTGAAAATTTTTTTCTTCCCTAATATCATCATCATTATGATGATAATGATAATTAACATATTAAGAAAAATAATTAATCCTTTAATCATTCATAACATTGTTTATTACGGATATAACCATTAAGGATGATTTGATGTTTTCATTGAAATGATATATGTTGAATGATTATGCTTCATATCTCGTAATGGAGTAGAAATAACTAAAGAATCCATTTTGCTCTAGATTGAGATAGTTCCTTACGGATGCCCACATTTTTCCATAACTAACCTAGCCTTTCCTTTTATTTCTTTGACGTTTTTAGAAGGTGACTCTCTCCGCATCATTTGTATTACTCTATTGTGTAACCTACACATACTCATGGGGATCTATCACAAGAAATTAATATTGTTTTTTTGAAATCACAGGAATGAGAAAAATGGGGTTTTTCTCATAGTTTTACCAATAGTTTTTTTCTACTATGCATTATTTATTATACAAATTTTAGGAGGGAAATGGTTTTGTGCATTGTGGGTTTTTTTTTAATAATTTGGTCATAGTGTGCATGCATTATAATCTATCCACAATATATAACACACAAGATTAATTTTGTGAATAACATCAAAATAAAACATGTGCATGTTTTAAATAAATGCACTTGATTTAAAAATACAAAATACAGTTGATAATACTTCTTTTAAATATAATATTTTTGTTTAAATCCAAAAAATATCGTTTTCTAGAATAAATGTGTCATACATGACACCACAAACCACCTAACATATAGGATAACAACAAAAATATGAGGTTTTACACACAAGGCTTGTATCTCATATTTGACCATGCCTGAGGGAATAAAGCAAGGTCCTTAAGCCTAAAATGAACCTTCCATATCTCAAGGGCCTTGAACATTGCCTCGAAAAAACACATAGGGAATTTAGAGGGAATATTAGAACTTCAAGTGGGCTATCGGTTTCATTGGGAAGTTTTTAACACCAATGATAAGATTTGTGGAATTGACCATTGTTAAAGGAGGAAAATGAAGGAATTAGACCCTAAATAAATCTTTGAGGGATTAAGAGAAATCCTTCAAGACATAAAAGACAAGATAGGACATATGTACGGAATATGATTGATATTATGTCGAGAACAAAAATAATATAGAAATAATACGTGAAATAAAACACACACACACACACACACACACACACACACACACACACANNNACACACACACACACACACACACACA
Source organism: Picea abies (assembly GCA_900067695.1). NCBI lineage: Eukaryota > Viridiplantae > Streptophyta > Pinopsida > Pinales > Pinaceae > Picea > Picea abies. The sequence continues at coordinate 4,403 of CBVK0102080594.1, read as the reverse complement.
CACACACACACACACACACATTACAGANNNNTTATGTCGAGAACAAAAATAATATAGAAATAATACGTGAAATAAAACACACACACACACACACACACACACACACACACACACACACACACACACACACACACACACACACACACACACACACATTACAGTGAGAACAACAATACAATGAAACATAAAGTTTATCAATGAATGAAATATTGAAAACACTGTAGTATGTGAAACAATACAAACTAACTACAATGGTGGTAGCTTACCTTTGAGAAGGGATGTGTCAACTATGTTCATTCACAAAAAACCCATAATAAGAGGTTGAAGGATCATCATAAAATAAAATATAAAATATTAATAGGAAAACATCATAATAAACAAAACCATAAACCTTGGGGATGAGGTGGAAAAAATGATGTTGATGTCGAGAAGTATAGTTGATATATCAACTTCCTAGGGCCACAACTTTTATTCTAAACTTTAATTGGTTCATTTATTAGAATATTATAAATATTATTCCAATATTTGTGTGTTTTAATGGCCTAAAAATCAAATCTTGGAAGGTCATGTCGATTTTCAAAAATTCATGGGATGTACCCCCAAAAAATTCCAAAGTTTAGGACTTGAAAATCTTCTATAAAACTAGCAAGGTGTAGGGCCATATCTTAGTCAGTGATAGACCTAGGTGGCCATTTATATCCATTTTGATTACTCACCCCCATTTAGGAAATAATTTTCTCCATATGTCAAGTTTCACCATTAGATGGGGAAACTTTTATCAAATCTGGTTCTTAGTGAAAGACTTACCCTAGTGAAGAAGATACCTTACTTTTGTGACTTGATGGAGTTGTATGTTCTATTAGCAGGTGAACTTTTTCTTGGTTCCCATGATATAGTTGATTTATCCTACTCAATATATCTATTGTTGAGTTTTGAATCATATAAGTGATCTTCTACCTCCAAGTTGTCCAACAATGGTGGGAAATATGCTTAAAGTAGCTCCACAATAAATATAATTATGTGTAATCTAGACAAAAGTTGAATACTACTCAAAATCATTCTCACCCACATTCTTGGTGATGATGTAAGGATACTATCAAAGTGGTATGAGATTCCGAAAGGATACCATGAATCACTCTTTTTGAAAGTGAAGCCATATTTCGATCCTTCCATGACTTGTACTTCACATTGATTTTCTGTAAAATATCATGAACTTGTTTCTCAATTTGTTGGATCCATTAAACAAATTATTCTTATCTATATGCCTCAAATTAAGCATGGGATGATTTTTTTTTGTATATGCAATAATAATATTTATGCTATTCAAGGTCAATGGTTAGAACCCTAAGCATGAAAGACAGTATTATAGATATGTTAAATATAAGGAAGGATTCCATATAATTTATTTTGATGTTTGGAGTTGAAAATTATAAGGATATGAATAATAATGATGTTGAATACATGAGAATAAAACTAGTTTTGCAAGAGTTCTCAGTGGAGTATCTAGACGAGAGAGTGTTATAAGAAAAATTCATCCATTGATGGAAGATCCAACATATATGGTGGTCAATACAGTTTCTCTGTTTCTAGTATCTCAACACAAAGTAGAGACAACTTGCACCTAGGATATTCTTGTTTATGAGTAAATGAAAGGGAGGAAGAAGGAAAAGTAAGGGAATTGCATGCAAGTCATCTTTGAACCACCTATAATGGGTTTTCTTCCCTTGGATCCTCAATGGGTTGAGAAGACCAAAGAGAGGTAAATATGTGTAGGATAAGTGGATGGTTTTTATATCATCATTTACCACCACATATGCATTGATGACATGTTTGGCCTTTCCCTTTCCCACTTCCAGATACTAATCCCACATTCCTCTAAATTCTTCAAGAAACATTATTTTTGGAGATGTAGGAAATCTAGAAGTTATGGAAGGCATGTACATATGCATGTTGTCTCTTATCAAGACATGTACACCTTAATTTTGTGAAAACAAAAATACAATTTTGTGCGAGGTTATAGGGTTTTCAGTTTCCTAACTCCCTTTTTCCTATATACAACCATTTGTAACCACTCCAACCTATTGGATAAAAGGTATAAAATGAGACTTAGGATAGAGGAGAAAATCAAAATCATACTTGAAGAAACATTATGTAGGAAATTTATTGTGTTATATGAAAGCCCTTGTTCTCCTACTATTGATTCATTTCCCCTATTGTTTCTAGCCTTTTCCATGCTTCATATATCCAAACAAGAAGTTATATTTGTCTTCTTTGAGTCTCCATAATCATATGAATTGGAGGTGTGCAACGTATAGTTAGTCCTGGGTGGAGGGACCTGGAGTCCGTCCTCAGATCAATGTCGCAGTAGGTGTAGGTGATAATTATCTATATTCTATTTTCTAATAACAAAGATACATATTTCCCATGAAATTATTTTGTTTTTAATATATGAATATTATGTTTGTATATATTATCTCTTGGGACACTAATTGTTGCAATATCTCTGTTTTCAGTCATTTTGACAAAGGTTGGTTATTGTATAATTGATGTCCTTTGTAGTTTTGTACTTAAGTGTTTTGCATGTTGTCAAAGAAATATTTTGTAAGGAGCACGATAGGTTTTCAACGACGGTATCTTCATCAGAAATAGGACACCCGATATGTCTCTTTTTCCTTGCTACTAGTAGTTAGTTAATTGATCGAGTTAGTTACAAATCTATGATTGCATTTATGGGATTTGTTTTTTTTTCAAATGGTGATTACTCTGTTGTGGCTTTGACCCATATACATAGGGTATTTCCCCATAGCAATGAGATAATTCATTTTTAGAAAAAAAACACTAAAGAGTGAACAACTAGCTGCTAGCACTCATATATTCTTGGAGAATTGATCTAAACTAACTCTCGAGGTCAACTGAGGTCTAAAAAAACCAATTAGATACATTGTCTATGTAAATATGGGTATGAAAGAAGAAAATCACCTGTAAAATCTACAATATTTTCATTATATGTGGCTCAAAATTATGGATATGAAACAAACGAGACTAACAATAAATTCTTCACACTCAAAAAGTATAAAAAATAGCCTGAACAGGTCAAGGTAGAATTGGATTGAGTGCAAGAATTGATTTTGAAAACCAAAATAATCCATTTAAAAAAATACTAAAACCATCATAAAATGTGTATTTTGGCTATATAAATACTCATAAAATCTGTAGTGATTTTGGATAGTTCTGAGGAAAAACAAGATCTTGAATTAAATTGTTGAGTGCTATAATATTATGGAAACCATATGTTTTCTTGTGTATTATATTATCCACTTGTGTTAAATGACAATTTCTATTTCCAGAAATAACATAATTTCCTAACAATTCTAACTATTGATGGTGATCAATATTTTCCAACCCTCAGGTGACTAGAGGGTGAAGTTTCGATCACTCCAAGTCTATTTTGAAATAAGTATGAAAAATAATTACTTCTACCTATGAAAATTTTACATAAGTAAGCCAAGTCGTAATTTACTAGGTAGATTGATGAAATGATTGGAAGATTACCATGTATGTTTTATGAAAATTTATGTATTTAAACAAGTAGGAAAGGAAAGCACCCCATTATTAAAGTTATCATAATTAGGCTCACACCTCTAATCTCATATCTCATGATTACCACTTAGTAAAAAAACACAAGTTGGAGAAGAGATCACGTAGATAAAAGTAGAGAGTAACCCATAAAATTTGAATTTTTCACTATCAACAATAAAATGCAGTGAGGTCCCCTTCACTAAGATCTGTGAATGAAAAAGGCCCTCCCCCTCTTCCAGATATGTCGGTTCTTTTGGTTGAAATGTTGCATTCACGAAAATAACAATGGGGTCTATGCTGATGATATGTCTTCTCCCATTATTTTATGAATCATATTTTGAATCGGGGTTTGACTCATTTTCTTTGATATCGGCCACCAATGATTTTTTTGAGAAATATTCATCGGTGCTTTTCTAAGGAATTTTTTGGAAATCACACCACTTTCCAGTGTCCTTCATCTTTTTGTTACCCTTCTTTTCAAATCACACCACTTTCCAGTGTCCTTCATCTTTTTGTTACCCTTCTTTTCTTGTGGCTTGGACTGGTTTTTTGAAGCCTGATTGTTAGGGATGTATTTACCATACTTTGGTTTTTGTGTATTTGCATAACCAAACTCTCGCTTATTCTAGTGCTTAAATGTTTTCTCAAGTTTAACAGCATCTCATCGCACAATGATGAGATGTCTGAAAAATCCATTTCCGTTTGGATGTATCTGTTTATAGCTCCATGATATTTCATAACCAAATGTCACTCGGATTCTTTGATAACTAGATTTTTGTGCAATGGGTATCAAATATATTGGTAAACTATGACACTTCTTGGTC
>CBVK0102080586.1:0-19941 GCA_900067695.1 Picea abies | reverse complement strand
TCTCTCTCTCTCTCTCTCTATATATATATATATATATATATATATCAAATCCAAAAGTCAAAATCAAACCTTATAAACTTTTAAAGTTTATATCTCTCAAATCTTTTAGCTTAATATGCTTTAAATGTTATAGTATAAACAATAAACTTTGATTTCACTATGCATATGATCATACAACAAAACATGCCCTTTGCAAATTATTTCATGAGTGTCAAGTCTAAATGCTACCATGATGTTGAGAAGAGAGTAGATTTACGTTTGCAATTACTTTGGCCATAACTTGATGTTTTCTCAAACTGTCATACACCATACTTAAATGCAAACAAATACTTTGCATCATCCAAATATGTGCATTGATAAACACCACAAGAAATTTGAATCAACCATTGCTTCGAAACACCATAATTGAAATGATATCTCAACTAAAAAGATGATATGCCAACATGCCGAGGGAAATGTTATGTCTGGAAATAGTCACTTTAGTGTGTTTTCTCCTAGGGGATCCCACCTATTAATATTTCATAATAAATAAATATAGTCTTTGCAATACTTTGCAAGCTTTTATAGTAGCTGACGAATTATGATCCTTAACACTTCAAGTATACATGAAAACCCAAACTAAGCATTACCTACATGTTGATTCCCATTATCACCCATCCCAAAAAGTAGGGTTTATCAAGCCCTCAAATCAAGAAAAGATGCTCCTCAATCCAAGGAAGATCCATCTCCAAGTCAAATCATCACCCTAAACACCCACATGGTTGTCATAAACCCCACACATGTGGGTCAACAGTCAAATCATGTGGAAAACATATCCAAGAATGGTGAAACAAGAGGAGCATTATAGGATATCCAATGTGGCATGTATAGAGGATGTCCACGAGTGAAAAAGTAGCCCAAATGTGCCTTGGAGGATGTGAACAATGCTTCAAAATATGTGTACTACCTCAAGAACTATGAAACTACCTCGGGAGATGTGAAATTGAGTAAATGTATGTAGAATTATCTCTTATAGTAGATGGATAAAGTATGATGAATGCATAAGAGAGGTATCCATGCTTAGGAATACAATAATTGTGTTATACATATATGTAACAACCTTTACAAAGAGAAACATTGTTACATCATATACAAAGGGGTAAGAGACCATGTAGCGCCCGTAGATCATGTGTCCTTGTAGATCCACCTAGATATGGTTGCATACTTAACCTATATCATAAATGACTGACGTGACAAGCGTTGCCAACATCAAGGGGAATTCGACCATAGCCATAAAAGAAAAATCCAATCTTGAGATTGGGACTAAAAGGACAGGCCATGACCAACCACATGGGGTCTAGAGATACCACATAATCCCCCTACCAATAAATAGAACATCTAAGCAAAGTCCAATACAATACATGAGTGAAAATACAACCACACTTTTGACTCATCATGGTACAATATGGCACATAATCTTCTTATATGATGGTCAACAACTAGTAAAAAAATATAGGGTACATTGAGGTGAATCTGAGGTGTAACAGGTTTCATACCCAAAACCACAAACAACATGGTTATACAAAATTGTATTAGAGGAAAATCAAATGCACACATTTACATCCCGTTGAAAACTTGGAATTCTACCAACATAAATAGGAAGTAGAGAGAAATTATATAGATTTTAACGAATAGTTTGCAAACAACAAGTTTTCAGACATGTTGGAAACTCAAATGAAGGTACTTATAAGTAAAACATTTTTATATTCAAAATAACAAGATATTTCCCAAAGAAAATATAAAAATATTTATCTTGTCCACAATATGATCCAAGGAAATTGAATGAGTGTGAGCAATTTTGCACCCAACTATATGCCGTCCTCCATGGATGCGACCTCCCACCCAGATTACGATACCACCAGGGTGAAGGAGAAAACTTCAAAACTCCCAAGTCACTTTTCCCATTTCAAAACACTTCCAAGATCAACTAAGAAACTCACTATTGAGTCTTTAATTTTTTTTTTCAATTAGACCAGCTTTGGCATTCACTCCACTATCCCATACAACATAATAACATACTCCCTTCTCTTCTCACCAATACCATAATAATACTCTTCATGTCTATTCTCTTTAGTACAATGTAGAAATAGTCCAAATCATTGCATTCTTTTAGATTTAATCTTCAACAATACTGGGCACTTCAAATATATTCAATGTACATGATTGTAAGAGGACGTATCCCTACTCAATCTTGATCCCTATTGCCACACAATAGTCTCTCTTCCATCTCCATAATTCATACAAGAGTTGGGTTGGTTTTTCTTCATGAAAATGTCTCCTTTCTCTTCAAGCAATGCATTTTTATCAAGATTGTCTCCATTAATTTGAAATTCCCCTTTGTATGAATCAATGGTAAGTAGTGAGGGGGCTCCTCCCCACTCCTTTATTAGTTCCATGAAAGTAGGAGTTGGTTTCTTCAAGGTAAGAGGTAGAATTAAGGATTTAATCACTTAAGGTAATTAATTCTTTCACTTTCACTTCACTAGGCTTGTTATCTAATTGGCATTACCATTAGGAATAAGTGAGGAAATAATATAATCATATAGAAGTTAGGATATGGAAACATTGTGAGACATAGTTAAACCCATTGGACCCCCTTCCCTTCCCCTTTGGTGATCTCATATCCCCTTAGGTGATCTTTGTAATACCTCCTGTTCCCTAGTATGTAAATACATGTCTAAATGTCTCCATGATTCATGGCTAGTCATGGCTAGTATGATTATGGGTGGACAACTAACACAAAAAAATATGCCATGAGAGGGAAATGGTGAGGGAAATCCCCTTGCCAATTTAATATTCAAGAAAATTCAGATTGCCCATTTTTCTCAGAATTTCTATTAATGAAGGAAGTTGGTAGTTGAACTACCAACTTCCCACAATTATGAGAAATAATGGATATGGAAAAATTGTGAGACATAGGTCAACCCATTGGACCCCCTTCCCTTCCCCTCTAATGGACTCATAGCCCCTTAGGTGATCTTTGTAATACCCCATTTTCCCCAATATGTAAATATATTTCTAAATGTCGCCATGACTCATGGCTAGTATGATGATGGGTGGAGCACTTACACAGAAAAAAAAGCCATGAGAGGGAAATGGTGAGGGAAATCCCCTTGCCAATTTAATGTTCAATAAAACCTAGATTGCCCATTTTTCTCAGAATTTATATTAATGAAGGAAGATGGTAGTTGAACTACAAACTTCCCACAATTATGAGAAAGAATGGGGGATTGTACCATAAATTCCTTGCCTCATAAGCATGGGTAGAAAAGTACCCATCTTGAGGCTTATGAACTATCCCTGAATTTGGGGAGAATTGACCCACAAAATAGAAAGGAGAATGTTGAGATAAACATCTTTGGTTGATAGGAAATGAAAGGAGGAAAAGTTATATGTCTTGTAATGTCCCTATTACCAACCACTCAACAAAAAAATGCTCTCATACCACATTGTAGCATCCCCAACCCCAATATTGGCAATTCCACACAAAAATTTTGAACTCTGATACCATTTATTTACATAGAAATGCTCTGCATATGAACATAAATGCATTCCTACAACATACATTTACATGCATGAATATAACAAAAAACCCCATAACAAATTCAACTCAATTAAACACACAATAATAAATAAAATACAAAAGAAGACACATTTATTTTGTAAAAGTCACCAACTGTTTATAGACCTCAGGCATTCCTCCCAACCTTAGACTCTGTTGCTCATAAACTCTCTACAGCAGGTCACCCTCGAGCTGGGGATAAAAATCCACTAGGGAAAACTTATCCTAAGCTAGGATAAGGTATGTGAACAACTAAAATACTCATATTAAGGTGACGACTCTAGTAGACATCCTATAGTCTCTCATTCCCCACATTCTTGTTTCACCCCAAGAAGTGTGCCCCTTCTCTGCTCAATAATCCTTCGACTGCCCCACTTCCCTTCCAGGGCTTCAACAACATGCCAGAAAGGAAGTTTCAAAGCCCTGTAGCTGCAGCTTGGCAACTTGGGAAAACAATTCCTAGCATTTCTCTCATTTGGAGAGAATGCTCGTGGGCATGCCAACCCACTTATTCAATAGCACAAAGTCCTAGCAACCCACTTCTTCGACAACACACAGGCCTGAAAACCCACATATTTATCTCAATATACCTTGGTTACTGGTTAACAACAACTCCCAAGCTTTCCAAGTACAAGTATGGTGATGGAAACAATGTACGCATGACTAGAGTGAGTGAATAATGAAGGAATGCTTGGGAAATATGAGAATTACACTAAGTTCTCAATGATATATTTGCATGTTCCCAACTTGACACTTGTCACGCTAGGAATAACATGGGCTCCGCTTGGTGATATGTTCCTTGCTCTTAGGAACTTAGGATAAAATCATATCCCACATCTTGAACTTTAGGAAATATTATGATAATATTTCCTTAGCTTAGGCCCTCTTTCTACACCCTTAGCTCCCTTTCCCTTCTAGTGGAGTTTATCCCTCCATACTCTTTTTTTCAGTTGGTTTACAACAATGATATATTTTATTAATATCCGAGTGCGATTACATTTTACAAATATAGGCTCACTAGCCTTTTAGAATCCAGGCTCTCCATCCTAATAACAACACAGGCACTCTGGCCTCAAAACATATATACAAAGGCACTCTAGCCCAAAATGTCCTAGCTCACCATCTTATATGTAAATTTACAATTGGGGTTCGACCTAGGGATATTACATTCCCTCCCCCCCCTTATTTATGCAGTGCACTTAGTGCATTATATACATACCTATAATCACAATCTTCAAAAATATTCAAAAGGAAGTGGGTACTCTTCCTGCATGGCATATTCATGCTCCTAGGTTTCATTCTCAAGACTATACCAGGTCCATTGGACCTTTACTATCCCTACAACTCGATTCTGAAGCTGCTTGACCTTCTGATCCAATATGCACACCATTTGTACTCGAAAGTATCCCTCTTGCTCCACCTGAATCACATTCTAATTAATTACATTGTAATACCCCTATTTCCCCCAGCTTGTAAATATAATTATATTTGGATAAAATACTGTGGATAGATCCATCATGAGAATTTTGGAAAAGACAATGAACCTTGTTATTAAAGGTATTGTATATATATATTTTTTCTATTATTAAATAAAAATGGAAAATTTTTGCACAACTGCTGAAAGGAGGTGGCTAGTATGGATCATGATGCATGAGATGGGATGGTAAGTGGAACTAGTGATGGTTGAGATGACTCTGTCAGACTAGTACGTTGCTGGATATAAATTGCTTAGACCTAGAAGACTCTTCTAGCTCGAAAAATTTAATTACCAGTCAAGATGGTAGTTGGGAAGTCTTCCTCAAGAGTAATGAGGAGGTGGGAAGAGTACCTATCTGGAAACTTCCTGATTTGATCCATGAAATCTTGTTGGGAAAGGCACAAAAATTAAGGAAAATCATGGGCATAGGAGATAAAATACACACGAATGGGTCGAGAGACCACTTAAGAGAAAGCAGAGCGTGCGAGGCTCTCTGTTCTCGAGGAGAAGTGAGAAATATATGTTTTTCTAGGTACAGGAGCACTTAGAAAATGTTTTCTAATCGAACTGATAAACATAGATGTAGTGATTGAGTGAACAATCACAGTAAGCTCCCTTTCTTGGTGGATAGAAAACTGATCTTCCAGGGCCCTATAGGAAAAGAGGAGAGTAACCTTTGTCACTTGTTGTAGTTGAGAAAAAAAGGAAAAAATTATATATCTCATGGCATCATGATCTAGCTAGGGGGTGGCCAATTGAGGAATACTCAAAGAGCATACCATGCCTATGGTTGGGTGGAAACAAGCACCCCTTTAAGTAGTTGCCAACTAATTTCCAATTTCATATAAGTGTGACTCTGAGCTTCATATAGTCTTGATTACTTTGTTGTAATATGTATCTGCTTGAGTTAAATAATGGAAAATTATGTTATATTGTTTGAATGGTATAATTGTGGCTCTGATGACCTTGCGGTCTGGGAAATTTGAAGTAAAGAAAGAATGTCATATTTTGTAGATGATGTCTTCTTACCTCTATTTATAAAGGGAGAACTTATAACAATGGGATTTTAACCAAACTTGGGGACATAAGACTTTGACCTATGTGTTGGTAGGAAAATCCTCAAGGGATTACCCAAGGACCAAATCTGCAGATGTAGAGTCAGGATAGACTCTACAAGACTACTCTAGTCCTGTTGATCCCTCAAAATTACCTTTTCCATGTTATATATTTCATTCTCTATAAATGAAAGGTTCTTCCTTCAAACCATTTTCCTGTCTCATTGACCTTAAGCACAAGTCCGTGGCCTTAACCAAGTCTCATGTAAAATCTGAGAATGTAGCCCTCGGGGGGATTGGCAAAGTCCCATATGACTAGGAACTTGGAACCTTGCATTACGCTCAAAGGGAGCTAACCCTTCTAAGCTTTGGGAATTCGGAGGTACGGAGCTCCAAGATGTTGAAACCTCACAACATTCAAATCCTACTGAAGGTAACTTGCCGAAATGGTAACCGGTCAGTTTGATTGACAACTGGCGGTATCCTATCCGTTGTAGTGGGATCCTCCTTATCGTAAACCCTGACCAACTTTTCAGCCACAAAGTTACGCAAGTCATCGATCCAAGAAACATCAGGATCTCTCATGATTGATGGATATAAGCTATGGTCAAATTCGACATTGACCTAATCGAGGAGAGAAAATGCGTTAAACGACTGTAACTCCCGAATGTCGAAGTCGCGAAGTAACACGAGTTGTAGATATAAGGATCGTTCGGGGTCTCTCTCAACCGTTAGATTGTGGGGAAGAATTCATTATCAATGTGAGTCATTGATATAAGGATCCATTGGGGACCCTTCCCAACCGTTCGATCAACTAGTGGAAGGAAAACGTAAGTACTTTGACATAGTCTCACTTTGGGAGTCTAGAAATTCATAACTCCAAGAGATTTGACATTTGGGTGCATAGGAAAAACATCGAAGCATCAAAGGCTAGAGTACGGGGTGGGGGTTCTAGTACTTCAGAACTTCAGGACTCTGGGATTTCAGGAGATTTGAGGATATAGGATGGTGCATTAATCCCCAAAGCGCTAAATTATGAAGTGATGAAATCCTTGTGTGGTTTCCAACCTTTGTTTGACAAGGCACATATGCCATGATGAAGTGGAATCGTGGGATTGGTCACAAATTAAGTGTGGGACCCCCCCCTTTGTCAAGTTTAAGATATGTGTTAAGCATGGATGAATCTGATTCATTGATCATCAAGGCTTGGAGGTGACCAGGATTCATTGGATTTTCGGGAAGTGGAGATCAAACCATCCATTGACGACATAGATCAACAGAGGAGAGTGAAAATAGTGCAATTTGAAGTTGTAAGGGCATTAATTATTAGGAGGTTGTGCGCTTTGATTAGGACCGTCATATATCTTAGCTACGTGTTGGCATAGGATCTACGCACACAATGAGGAAAGAGTTAACAAGTGGTCATGTTGGAATGCACGGACCATATATCACGATGATTGAATAAGTCATGATCGTTGATGCAAATGCTCAAGGAGTGTGAATTTAGTGTAGGACCCTTGCCAAGTCTAAACCTTTTGTTAGGTGCGAACAAATATCAACCGTTAGATATAAGGGTGGATCAATCCCCACCATATATTTTGGAGATAAAGGAGACTTCATGACTTTGGATCTCCAGAGATGTTGTATACTTGTACAAGAATGATGGAGATTTGAATACTTGATATTCACGAAGACTAAGAGATATTCCCGACAACCAGAAGCCATGTCATCATCAGAGGATGACGACCCAAGTCACAACTATGCCATGTTCGATGGCGTAAGAGAGGTGAAGCTACGTGGATGCCACGTGGTGAAGGGGGTGGCTATTGGCTAATGATGCCCTGAAAAATTTGGAAGACCATAACTTTTGAACCAAGACTCAATTTTGGAAAAGGTTTTAGTCGTTGGAAAGATCTCAGTGAGCACACGATGATGGTGTCCTCATTCAAATATTTTGGGAGTTGTATGAAAGTGAAAAAAAATTATACCCCCATCCCTTAAAAGGATTCTTAGGGGGTCGAGTCTGTGACAAATTGGTATCAGAGAAGGCAACAACACTTGGCCTGCTTGGGATCATGAAAGAGAAGAACAAAATTTAATAGAAAACCTTCAAGGGATAGGGAACTCTACCCTTACCACCTATAAGAGCTTATTTAAGCTTTACTACTGAAAAGAGTGAGACCTTTTGTTGTTTACATGTTCTGAATCTGAACTGGATATTGTTGTTATATGTGGAATAATGAAGCTAATTTTACCTTACAATCTTTTTTTACCTGTGTTGTTCATAAAATTTGAGGACAATTGACTATCAAAAAATGTTGTTATCAACACTTAAATAGTCAGTGGACAACAAGGAAAACAACATTGTAAATAATTGAAACACACCGTGAGTTGGGGGAAATCTCCCACAATAGAGAAGAAGATTGTGTTGAGAGGAGGGTGGTGGAAACCCCTCCAGATTTAGATGAAATTGTAATAAGCCTTATGGCAGAATTACAAATCTTTAAAGTAGACAATGAGAGGCTCATGAGAGAACAAGAAAAGAAAACTGAAATAAATGTAGTCATGTTGCGAAGGCTATCAAACATACAGAGGAAACTACAACATGCACCAATGTATAGTAATGAGGACAAACATAATACCAAGAGAAACCAAAGGCCACCTGAGATACAAAAGCATGGCCCTAAAAATAACAACACAAGAAGACAAACCTCAAGTAAGCCCCAAAATGGAGACAAGAGGCATTTTGATGCTAAGGATTCAACTGAAGAATCCTCTAGTGAGGGAACTAACAACTCCAAGGAATTTTCTAGTAGTGAGACTAGTTTACATTCTCAAAGGAGAAGAAAGGGGAGGAAACATTCCAAGAACCATGACCTTGAAGAGTTTAATAAATCCAAACCACCCACTTTCTATGGAGAGATTAAGAAAGGGGAAGAAGTAGAAGCTTGGATACTCAGTCTAAAGAAGTACTTCAGAGTCCATGACTACTATGAGAACTTAAAGGCATGAATAACCATATTTAACTTGAATGGAAAGGCCTCCATTTGGTGGGAGGGACTTAGAAATGTGAAAGGAATTCACGAGAAGGAGTTGTCATGGAAACAATTTGAAAAATATTTTAGGAAAATTACCTATATAAAAGATACTATGATGAAAGGACTAAGGAGTTCTATGAAATAAAAACTGGACAACTCACCATTGATGAATATGTCAACAAATTCCTTGAGATGTATCGGTATGTGCCTTACATCAAGGATGAAAAGGAGAAGGTGCAACGATTCATTAGAGGCAAGAAAAAATTGAGTTTGATGAACCCAAGACTCTAGAAGACACCATTAGGAAGGTAAGGTATTTCTATAAGCAATTCAAGCGCAGGGAAGAACCTCATAAGGATTGGAAAAAGGAAAGAAAATTGGGATTCAAGAAGAAGGGGTTTAAGCCTTCAAGGTTTAGAAACCATGGGAAAGGATATAAGATGATCTTGCCTACTAAAAGTGTGTATTAGCATAAAACCTTTGGATCAGTCCAAGGAAATACTGACGATAAAATGGGAGAACCATTGAAATGTTAGGGATGCGGAGAATAAAATTTGTTGAGGGACTACCCCCATAGGTAACAAGACAATATGAGGGTCGACAACATCTAGGAAGCTACCACAATCAATGATGTTGAGAGGAGCATGACACAAATTTATGCAAACCTGGATAACCAACAAGCTAATCACCAAGATTCAGTAGTGGAGATGGAAGGTAGGATTTCCAACCATCTTGTTTCTATTTTGATTGACCCTGGTTCTAACCTGAGTTATGTTTCCCCTCAAATTGTGGATAAATGTAATTTGCAACTAGTAAAACATACTAAATCATGGCTGGTATAGCTAGCAACTGGGACAAAAAGAAAAGTAACAAAGTTATTACCAGGAGAACAATTCATTTTGAGTGGGTTATCCACCCAAGAAACTCTAAATATACTTCCTTTAGGATCTTATGACAAGCTGCTTGGCATGGATTGGTTGGCTGCCCATAAAGCCAAATTGGACTATTACCATAAAGTGTTAGAATGTGAAAGGGAGGAAGGGGAGAAAAGAACCCTACATGGAATTCAAAAGCTAGTCTCGGTGAGACAAATATCAGCCCTTCAAGTGAAGAAGTATTGTAGAAAAGTATGTCCTTTGTATGCAATATAAGTGTTGAACTTTGCTAAGGAAAATAAACCAAGCCTAGAGGACCATCCTTTGTTAAGAGAATGTAAATATGTGTTTCCAGAAGAGGTACTAGGTCTACCTCCAAGAGGAGATATTGACTCCTCAAGATAACTTATACTTGGAGCGGTGAAAAAACATGGGGAGAAAAAACCTTGTTTGTGAAAAAGAAGGATGACACACTCAGATTGTGCATAGACTACTGGCAACTCAACAATATGACCATTAAGAATAAGTATCCCTTGCTGATAATTGATGATATGCTTGACCAATTGAGGGGTGATACAATATTTTCTAATATTGATTTAAGATCGAGGTACCATCAAGTCCGAATTAGGGATGAATACATCCATAAAACAACCTTTAGGAAAAGATATGGGAACTATGAATTTGTGGTGGTTTCCATTTGGGCTAACCAATGCACTAGCCACCTTTTTGTGTCTGGTGAATAATGTATTCAACAAATTCACAGATGACATTATGATCTATTCTAAGAGAAAATAAGAGAATGAAGAGCACCTCAAGTTAGGTCTTCAAGTGCTAAGAGAGGACAATCTCTATGCAAAGTTTAGTAAGTTTGTTTTTTTTCAAAAGAATGTCCATTACTTAGGCCATGTCATCACTCAGGAAGGACTAGAAGTTGACCCTAACAAGATCGAAGTCATCATGGATTGGCCTACACCAAAGGATGTCTCTAATATCAGATATTTTATGGGTCTAGTAGGATACTATAAAAGATTCATAAAGGGGTTTTCCAAGATTGGTTTCCTAATTACCTCCCTACATAAAAAGGGAGTTAACTTTGTTTGGACCAAAAAATGTGAACAAAGTTTTCACCAATTAAAACACTTTTAACCAATGCACCAATGATGAAAATTGTAGACCCAAACTAGGAATTCATGGTATGTACAGATGCCAACAAAGAGGGACTCGGAGGAGTCCTCAAGCAATAAGGATATGTAATCTATTATGAATCCATAAAATCGAATGCACATGAAATCAACTTTGTGACACACAACCTAGAATTGGCTACCATAGTACATGCTTTAAAAATGTGGAGGCATTACTTCCTAGAAAGACGATTTGTACTTATGACAGATCATAGTGGGTTGAGATACTTGTTTGACCAGCCCAAACTCAATGCTAGAGAAGCTAGGTGGATGGCCCTCCTCAATGAAATTGATTTTGAAATCAAACATATTAACGTAAATGAAAATAGAGTGGTTGATTCCCTCAGTAGAAGTATGAAATTGCTTCATTTGGCAGTTGTAAGTACCTATGAATCAGAAATCAAGGAGAGAGTCAAAAGTGAATAGGCAACAGATGATTTTTTCAAAACTATGAAATCATACTTAGAGAAAGATCCCACATGGATGAAGTATGAGGGCTATCAATTGTTGAATAATGTCTCGCTAACTTACAAAGGTAGGTTGTATATCCCAGATTGTGATGAATTAAAGATATTCATACTGGATGAACTACATAAAAGACCATACACTGGTCACCCTGGTTATCAAAAAATGATCACAACGACCAAGAAACTATTTTATTGGCTAAGAATGAAGAAGGACATAGCTGACTACTTGGCCAAGTTCTTAGAATTTCATCATGTTAAGGTGGAGCACAAACATCCAATAGGTTTGTTGTAGCCCCTACCAATTCAAGAATGGAAATGGGCAACCATTTCCATGGATTTTATCACTGGACTACCTAAATAAACCAAGCATAATGAAACCATTATGGTAGTTGTGGGAAATATGAGCAAGGCTGCTCACTCCATTCTCGTAAAGTCAACTTGAAAGGCGATAGATATTGCCAATATTTTCATGAAAGAAATATTTAGGCTGCATGGCATGCCTAAAGAAATCATATTATACAAAGATACAAAATTTACTTCAAACTTTTGGAAATATCTGTTTGTTGGTTTTGAAACAAAATTACTATCTAGTATGGCTTATCACCTTCAAATTGATAGACAAATAGAAAGGGTAAACCAAGTGCTAGAGGACATGTTAAATATGCATGTGATGCATCATCCCAAGAAGTGGGAAAAATACCTACCCCTAGTAGATTTTGCTTATAACAATGGTTGTCAAGAATTCTTGAAGATGAGTCCTTTCGAGGCACTCTATGGTAGGCAATGCAACATTTCAATAAGTTGGAATAACCCAGTGGATAGAATAACGCTCGGGCCAGACCTATTAAAGTAAATGTAACAAAAATTAGTTCTAATAAGACATAATCTGAAGGTGGCCCAAGACCGACAGAAGAGCCATGCATAAAAAAATAGGACTCCTAGGGAGTTCAAAGTAGGGTATCATGTGTATCTACAGATTAGACCCATAAGAAGTTCCTTGAGAATGGAAACTTGTGCCAAGATGGCACCTCAATTTTGTGGAACCTTTGAAATTTTGGACAGAGTGGGACCTGTAGCATACATACTAGCACTTCCTCCAACATTGAAAGCACACAATGTTTTCCATGCTTCATTGTTAAAAAAATATGTACATGATTCTAATCATATAATTAACTGGTCTATGATCTAGGTGGAAATAGAGGGATAATTCCTACCAGAACCCCAATTCATACTAGATAGGAAGGACATTCCACTCAGGAACAAAACCATTGCACATGTCAAGGTGCAATGGAAACAATTTGGTCCAGATGAAGCTACATGGGAATTGGAGGATGCCATGAAACAAGCATACCTTTTTTTGTTCACTGTTGTACATAAAGACCACAACGATAGGTAGAGCACCGAGGATGGTGTTCCTTTAAGGGGGAGGGGATTGTAATACCCCTATTTCCCCTAGTTCTTAAATATAATTATATTTGGATAAAATACTATGGACAGACCCGTTATGAGAATTTTGGAAAAGACAATGAACCTTGTTATTAAATGTATTGTATATATATATATATATATTCTGTTATTAAATAAAAATGGAAAATTGTGGCACAAATTCTGAAAGGAGGTGGCTAGTATGGATCATGGTGCATGAGATGGGATGGTAAGGGGAACCATTGATGGTTGAGATGACCCTACTAGACCAGTACTCTGTTGGATATAAATTTCTCATACCTAGAATAATCTTCTAGCCCAAAAAATTTAATTACCAGTCAAGCTGGTAGTTGGGAAGTCTTCCTCAAGAGTAAATGAGGATATGGGCAGAGTACCTATATGGAAAATTCTTGATCCAACCCACAAAATCTTGCTAGGAAAGGCAAGAAAAGTCAGGAAAATCGTGGGCAATGGAGAGAAGATACACACGAATGGGTTGAGAGACCACTTAAGAGAAAGAAGAGTGTGTGAGGCTCTCTTGTCCTGAGGAGAAATGAGAAATATATGTTGTTTTGGGTACAAGAGTTCTTGGACAGTCTTTTCTAATCAAGCTGATAAACGAAGATGTAGTGATTTAGTGAACAATCACAGTAAGATCCCTTGCTTGGTGGATATAAAAATGATCTTCTAGGGTCCTGTGGGAAAAAAAGATATTAACCTTTGTCCCTTGCTGTAACTAAGAAAAAAGGAAAACTTCATCTATCTAATGGCATCATGATCTAGCTAGAGGGTGTCCAATTGAGGAATAATCAGAGAGAAAACTGTGCCTATGGTTGGGTGGAAAATAACACCCCTTTTAGTAGTTGCCAACTAATTTCCAATTTCAAATAAGTGTGACTCTGAGCTTCATATAGTCTTGAGGGATTTGTTGTAATATGTATCTACTTGAGTTAAATAATGGAAAAATATATTATATTGTTTGAATGATATAATTGTGGCTCTGATGACCTAACGTCTTGGGAAATTTGAAGTAAAGAAGGAATGCCATATTTTGTAGATGATGTCTTCCTACCTCTGTTTCAAAAGGGAGAATTGCTAGCAATGGAATTTTAACCAAACTTGGGGACATAATAATTTGACCCCTGTATTGGTTGGAAAACCCTCAAGGGATTACCCAAGGACCAAATCCAAAGATGTAGAGTCAGGATAGACTCTATGGGACTATTATGGTCCTGTTGATTCCTCAAAATTACCTTTCCCCTTTTATAGATTTCGTTCTTTTTAGACGAAAGGTGCTTCCTTCAGACCATTTTCTTGTCCAAGTGACCTCAGACACAAGTACATGACCTTAACCAAATCTTGGGTAAAATCTAAGATTTTAGCTCTCCGGGGATTTCCAAAGTCCCATATGACCAGGACCCTGGAACCTTGCACTATGCTCAAAGCGAGTTAATACTTCTAAGATTCAGGACTTCAGAGGTCCGTAGCTATGGGATATTGAAAGCTCACAACATTCAAATCCCGCTGAAGGTAACATGTCAAAATGATAACTGGACGGTTTAACCAACAACTAGCGATATCCTGTCCATTTTTATGGGATCCGCCTTATTGTAAACCCTGACCATATTTTCGGCCATGAAGTTATGTAAGACGTCGCTCCAAGAAACATCCATATCTCTCTTGACCGTTGGATATACACTATGGTCAAATTCTACCTTGAACTATTCCGGGAGCGAGAAGGCATTAAACGGTTGAAACTCTTGAACACCAAAGTCACGAAGTAACGCGAGCCGTATATCTAAGGATCCTTCAGGGTCTCTCTCAACCACTAGATTGTGGGGAAGAATTTAGGAGAAACGTGAGTCGTTGATATAAGGATCAGTTGGGGACCCTTCCCAACCATTCAATCAACTAGTGGAAGGACAACGTAAGTACTTCGACATAGTCTCACTTCGAGAGTTCGGAACTTTGGAACTCTAAGACTTCGGGGCTCTGAGATATTTGACATGTTGGTGCGTAGGCCAAATGACAAAGAATCGAAGGCTGGAGTACATGGCAGGGGTTCTATAACTTCATAACTTTGGGATTCCATGATTTCAGGATATTTGAGTATATAGGATGGTACGTTAAGTGCCAAAGCACCAAAGTGTCGAAATGTCGAAATCCCTGTTTGTGGTGTCCAAACTTAGTTGGATAGGGAACGTACGCCATTATGAAGTGGCTTTGTGGGATTAGTTGTGAATTAAATGTGGGACCCCCCCTTGTCAAGTTTAAGATATGTGTTAAGCACAGATGAATCTCATTCATCAATCATTAAGGATTGGAGGTGACCAAGATTCATCGGAGTTGTGGGAAGTGGAGGTCAAACCATCCATTGAGGACATAGATCAATGGAGGGAAAAAGAACAATTTGAAATTGTAAGGGAATTAATTATTAGGATGTCATGCGCTTTGATCAGGACCGTCGAATAGCTTGGCTACGTGTCAGAATAGGATCTACAAGTGCAAAGAGGAAGGAGTTAACAAGTGGTCATGATCATTGATGCAAACGATCGAGGAGGGTAATTTTAGTGTAGGACCCTTGCCAAGTCTAAACCTTATGTTAGGTGCAGACAAATATCAACCATCCAACCGTCGAATCTAAGGGTGGATCGATCCCCACCATAGATTTTGGAGAGAAAGAAAACTTTGTAACTTCAAGTCTCTGGATATGTTGTATACTTGTACAAGAATTATGGGGGGTCGAAGACCTGGTATTCACAGAGACTGAGAGATATTCCCTACAACCAACAACCATGTCATCATCAGGGGATGATGACCCAGGTCACAACCATGCCATGTCAAATGGAATGAGAGAGTTGAAGCTACATGCATTCCATGTGGAGCTACATGGATTCCATGTGGCAAAGGGGTAACCATTGGCCAATGATACCCACAAAACTTTGGGAGACCACACATTTTGAACCAAGACTTGATTTTTTACAAGGTTTAATTCGTTGGAAAGCTCTTGGTGAGCACTCGACAATGGTGTCCTCATTTGAGGATTCCGGGAGTTGTAGGAAAGAGAATTTTTTTTTATACCCCCATTCCTTAAAAGGCTACTTAGGGGATCGGGTGTGTGACATACATGATTAGCATCAGGTACATACTTTTTAAGCAAAGAAACACAGAATACATTATGAATGCACATGGATGTAGGTAGTGCAACATGTATGCAATTGGACCGATCCTCTCTAGGATTTGAAATGGTCCACAATAATGTGATGTTAGCTTTGAAAAGTTCTCCAATTTCAAGGAACTTCTTTTAACCTTCACTTTCAAGAACACATGGTCACCCACTTTAAACTCTATATGATTTTTTCCTTTATTAGCATAGATTTTCTTCCTGTCCTGGGAAATTATGTCCCAACCACTGCTATGTCTGTTGGATTGTCCCAACTCACTGGTGTGTTTCACTTTCTTCCATAAAGTGCCTCAAATGGGCTCATATTAAAAGATGCTTGATGCCCATTATTATAAGCAAACTCAACCAAGTGTAGATAATTTTCCCATTTTTATAGTTTATCCATCACATACATCCTCAACATATCTTTGATCACTTGATTGACCCTATCTATTTGACCATTTGACTATGGATGATAAGTTGTGTTAAATTTCATATTTGTCCCAAATCCTTTGAATAACCCCTTCCAACACTTTGATGTGAACTTGGGATCTCTGTCAAAGACAATTGTCTTGGGCACACCATGAAGCATATAAATTTCTTTCACGTAGATATCTACAATGTTGGTTTCCTTATGAGTTAATTTCACTGGAATAAAATGGGCAACTTTAGTAATATTATCCACCACCATCATGATGGAATCATGATGCTTCACGGTTCTAGGCATCTTGGTGATAAATTCAATTGTAACCACTTCCTATTTCCACTTAGGAATGGGAAATAGTTGTAGCAAACCAGTTGGGTGTATGTGCTCAACCTTTACTTTTTGACATTCCAAACATCTGTCTATATAATCAACCACTATCTTCTTCATTCCTGACCAATAATATTGACTCTTGACAACTACAATAGTTTTTTGGGAGATTGGGTGCCCAACATAAGGCACATTATGCATCTCTCTTAATACCAAAATTTTCATCTCCTGAAGATTTGGAAAATAAAATCTGCCCATGTACATGAGGATTCCATTCTCTCTTAGCTCATAATCTTCAAATTTCTGTTGATTATTTCCTTAGTGTAATTTTTCCTTTATTTCCATGTACTGTTGATCTGATTTTGCAACCTCTAAAATTATGTCTTTCAAATCTTATTTATACATGCTAATGGCCCTAGCATGCATCTCATGCACTCTCCTATTGAGTTCACCAACCAATTTGTTTCCCTTACCTTTGATACACTTTATATCAAATTCATACTGACTTAATAATTCCAACCACCTGATTTTTCTAGCATTCAATGTTGGTTGTCTAAACAAATATTTCAAACAACTATGGTCTATCCTCAACTCGAATATTTTGGCCATGAGATAATTCCTCCACATATTTAAGGCATGTACTATAACTTCTAATTCCAAATCATGAGTGACATAGTGTCTCTCATGTTCTTTCAAATTTCTTGACTCATAACATATCACATGCCCATTTTTACTAAGGAATCCACCAAGCACTTCTTTGCATTCATCAATGCACACAATGAAATCTTCATTGGGATAAAAAAAATTCAAAATTGATGCACTTGTCAACAAGCACTTCAATTTTTGAAAACTTATTTCACATTCAGGTGTCCACTCAAATCTCACACCCTTCTTTTGTAAAGATGTGATTGGGTGTGAAATCCTTGAAAATCCCTCAATAAATTTTCTATAATACCCTACAAGTCCCATGAAATACCTCACCTCTTAAACATTTCTTGGTACTGGCCATCCCTTAATGGATCTTATCTTTTCTGGATCCGTTTCCATCCCTTCTTTGGATATGATATGGCCCAAATAATGGATCTAGCTTTTATAAAATGGGCACTTGCTAAAATTTTCATACAACTGATGCTCCCTCAATACTTGTAGCACCATCCTCAAGTGTTTCTCGTGCTCTTTTTTAGAATTGGAGTAGATAAGTATGTCATCCAAAAAGACAATGAAAAATTTATACAAGTAATTTCTAAAAATTCCATACTTTAAACACATGAATATAGTTGGTGCATTTGAAAACCTAAATGACACCACTATAAACTCATAATGGCCATACCTTGCTCTGAAGGTTGTGTTGTTGATGTATTCTTCCTTAATTCACACTTGATGATAGCCCAATCCGATGTCAATATTGGATAATATATTAGCATCCTTGAGGTGATAAAGGAGATCATCTATCCTTCACAAATGATACTTGTTCTTCATGGTCACCTTATTTAACTTCTTGAAGTCAATGAAAATCCTCAACATACGATCTTTCTTTTTCAAAAATAAAACTAGGGACACCAAGGTGACACACTTGGGTGTATTTACCCCTTCTTTATAAGCTATTCAAGTTGCATTTTCAATTCATTCAATTCTTGTGTACTCATCCTATGTGGAGTATTGGATATTGGGGTTGCTCCAGGCATTAGATTGATTGAGTAATCAATATCTCTCTTGGGTAGAAACCCCAATATTTCTATAAATACATCTTCAAACTCTTTTAGGACTGCATAATATTCAATATTTGGCACTTTACCCTTAGTTATCTCTTCCATATGAGTTGAAAATATTTGGCATCCTTTTCTAAAACTCTTCTTTAGATGCAAGACTGAAACTTCCCTGATAGTTACTTCCCTTGGAATACCCTAAACTATCCTTAATATCCCTTCCTCATTCAAGAAAGTAAATGCCTTATTGTAAAAGTATAGGACAACATGATGCTTGTTCAATGAATCCATACCAATTAGGGAATCATATGATCCCAAAGGTATGATATTCAAATATTCCCTTGTTCTCAACCCATTCATGTCCATAGAACATTCTTTAAACATCTTATTAATTTTCTCTTGGCTCCTATAGATAGTTGCACCAACCAAGATTTCCCAAGCTTTCTTCTTAGAAAATAAAATATTTCCACCATCTTAGGATCTAGATAACTATGACTAGCTCTTGAATCAATTAAAATAACAATGGGTTGGTCATTAATATTACCTTCCAATTCAATCATGTGGGACTGAAACTCAACTTGCTTGTTATCCAGGGCTGCATAGATCCTTGGTACATTTATGCCAATGTCCTCCACTATATCAGCCTGTTGTATGTGGTGAAAAATTATCATTTTTTCACCTCTATGAGGGAAATCTCGGTACATCTTGTCTTCCACACAACCCCAACACTTCATAGATTGATTCCTTGGTCTTTGCCCCATTGTTTTTTTCATTCTAAGCACCTTGGAATCTAGTTGACCCTAAGAATTATTTCTAAATAATGATGGCTTGGTCCCCTTATTCGTCTGCTCCATATTTCCTTTCTTCTTGTCTTCCCAATCTTTTTTAAAAGTTGGTTTTCCTCTCTGCTAATCATAGAGGAATTTATCTCTCCTTATAGTTTCATCTAGTTTCTTGGAATCATCATATTGTATCTTATCACTAAAAATTAATGGCAACCCACTTATATAACTTTGAATCTTGACTTGTTCATCCTTGATGAAAGTAACGTATTTCAAAAACTCTAAGAATCTTCTCTCATACTAATTTATGGTCATACTCCCAATATTGAGTTCAAAGAACTCCTTCATTTTTCTATCATAGTAACGTTTGGTTAAGTACTTCTTTTGAAAATACCTCTTGAACTCCCTCCAAGTAAT
>CBVK0102080581.1:0-15983 GCA_900067695.1 Picea abies | reverse complement strand
AAGGGTTTTGAAACAATAGCATGAGTGTCAGAAGTGCCAAAAGGTGCTATGAATGGGACAACTCATGTGGGTAAGAATGCTACCGGGTGACAGTACCGAAGATGCAAATGGAGGTGTGGGTACTACAGAGCAGGGAATGGGGATCCTAGAGGCAAATGTCAAAGGGTGTGACTGGAAATGTAGGCGCGATACAGAGGGAAAGACTACATGGCAGTGTTGAGTATATACCTGAAGGGGTTGTGCCGATGTATGATGAGCAAGTACCTGCACACATGAAAACCAAATACCTAACATGAACAATACTTGAAGAGAATCGAAGATATGAGCATGTATTTGATAAGTGTGAATATGCACATGCATACCTGACTAGGGTATGAAAAAAGGTGCCTCGGGGGCTCAGGATGAAAAGAGGCCGAGGGACTGCTATGATGTAGATGAAGGGATGCTGATCCCATGGCTAAAGACGGATCGAGAAATGGACACCGTGGGCTCCCAAAATGGTGAGTGGAAGTTTGGCAAAAAGGCCTATATATAGCTATAGGGCCCACATTGCCACCTCATTTGTACTTGTTGCGATAGTGACAAGACGAGCAGTTTTCAGAGGAGATTTGGAGATTCGGGGAGGATGAGGCATCCGAGTGGTGATTAGCGAGTGTCAGGTTAGTAGTCTGATCATCCTGCATAGAAATAGGATTTCATTCGAGATCTACACTCTTTCCCTACACGACGCTCTTCCGATCTCACAGTGATTGGACGAGAAGCACTCAGAGGAGATTGTGAGATTCAGGGAGGATGAGGCATCTGATTGAGGACCCCTGAGTATCAGGTTAGTGGTCTGATCATCCTGCATAGAATTAGTATTTCATTTTTTGGGCAGGGGCTGTACAGAGGGCCATACAAAGGTGTTTAGAGGGTACGGGCCCCACATGCACAGGCGATCTGGTAATAGGCATGCATACGTGCGTGCCTGTCCACCGGATAGATGTGCATGGGAGAGCGGTGAAGGGAATTAAGGGTGCGCAAGATGGGTGCACCTATTGGATGAACAAGCACGCACGTGTGCACGCCTATCGGTTGAACAGGCGTGCACATGTGCGCACCTATAGAGTGAACATGCATGCCTGAGAGCGCGTCTGTGTAGTAAACAGGTGTGCACTCATGCGTGCCTATGTAGTGAACAAGTCTGCATATGTGCGCGCCTGTGGGGTGTACAGGCGCGCATGTGTGCGCGCTTGTGGGTGAAAAAACCACATCGTGGAGGCAAGGTTGAAAGGTATAAAACATGTCTTTTTGATGTTGTTGATTGTTCATGTGGGTGACTTAGGATGGTTTTGTGTTGTGCAGGTGAGCTCTGTGCATGATGCTGGTTGGTTGGCGAGAGCGGGATTGGTCCCAGCTATGAGATGTCATGGCTATTGAGGAGCCAAGCATACGTGCAACTTTGGCAGCCTGTGGGTTGCTGAAGTTCTTTGAGTTCCCCTTGATACGGGCGCAGGAGTATCTCCTCCAGTTTCTTATCTGGATGTGGATTTCGGACCTGCATTGCTTCATAGTGCAGGGAGAGTAGATTCCCTTCACTGCGGTGGAGGATGTGTATTTTCTGACTGGGCTCCCATTTTGGGGAACACCCTTACCGGTGGAGCCGGTGCTTCTGAGGGATACACCACACGTGACGGTGGGCCAGAGATATTGTTCGGGGAAGAACTATATGTTCGGCACAGTGGTGAGCATCGGGGCGATGGATGCCCTAGCACATTGCTGCATAGCAGCAATGATTATGAGAGTGTATGGTTCACTAACAACGCAGCAGATCAGTGGTGGCCAGTTGATGGTGATGGAGAGAGTGTTGGCCGACGAGCAGTTCACCTGGGGGCTTACCCTATGCTCGAGGATGGTGGGGCAGTTGGATCACTGTCAGTCCACGAATACGGGGGAGTTTTCCTTTGGGTCCATCCTGGTGGCTTGGTTTTTGGAGAGGGTGCATATGTTGCACCCTAGGATTCTATTGGGTGCACCGGGGGTGCGAGAGCCGCGACTGAGGTGGTGGTCGACCATGTTGCTTCGCCATGGTGGTGGCAAGGGTGGCCAATTCTTCACTGCAGAGGTGACACAGGTATGGTGGCAGATGCCGCAGGTGATACTACAATACCCCTATGCCGGGGTTGACTTCTGGGATGATCCGGACATGGTGCTGCCTCCAAGGGAGGTGTTTGACCACCGAGGTATGTTGGTTGATGATGTTGATATGTATGTTTTTGTGTTTTTTGAGATAGAATGCCTTATGTATATGATATAGATGTTGATACTATCTATTGTTTGTTTGCATGTGCAGATGTGGCACCTCACGGGTGCGAGGTGGAGTTGCAGAGAGCGTCGGCTCGTCAGGAGCCGGAGAGACTGCCGCGGGGAGAGAGACATCAGCATGAGGATGTCGCGGTGTGACCCATTGAGCCAGAGAGGGAAGCGAGGAGACGTCAGTTTGATGACCCTAGTGCTGGGCCATCACACGCTCCTCCGGCGGCTGCTAGAGTGGATTATGAGGATATACGCCATCATCTGGAGGCAGTGTTATAGGATGTGCCTGAGGGCATATGGTCTTGTATCCAGGATGACGCGTTCCTGGAGCAGTGTGTGGGGGTGCTGCCGCCATGGCAGGACTTAGTACGACGAGCAACAATGGTTGTTGTGATGACAATCGGACGACTGCCGCCGGGGTAGGAGGGGCCGGTAGGGGGTGGACCACCACCGCCTGGGGTAGGTGGTGGTGGGACACCACCACCTAAGGGAGGAGTAGGTGGTGGTGCTCTAGAGGCACCATGAGTGGTGCTCTTATGCATTGATGTATATATATTGTTTTGTATATAAGCTGGTGATCCTATTTTGTACCGAGGTGCTTCATTGGCCTGCGGATAGTTGTATTTTTTGTATGTAAACAGTTGGATGACATGGTGGACCTTTTGATATATATATGAGTATACATTTTGGAGATCTATGTGGTGTTTACATGTGTTTTGTTAATGTATTGATGATGTCTAACCTATATATGTGATGACAGTTTGTGTTATATGTTTATGTATGTGTAGAGGTATCTTGATGTGATATATGCCAGTCTAACACAATATTAGCTAGGTTATCCATAATTTGATTCAATTGTCTTGGAATATGTGTAAATGTAATGGAATCAAAATGTCGAGATAAAAGTCTAACCTGCAGGTATTTGCGAAAGAGGTAAGGATCACGGATGCGGTACACATTGTTGAGCTGGAGTACGACTAGTTGAGAATCGAGGAAGACGCTAAGGTGACGAATACGATGATGTTGGGAATTGTCCAGGAGGCCAATGAAGGTGGTGTATTCGGCTTGGTTATTGGTTGCTGAACCCAAACATATGCCGCTCGAATGGAGCATTTCATGTGAGGGGGTGCAGAGAGCCCAAGCAACCGAAGTGAGATTTTGTGTCCAACGGCTGGCACCGTCAGTGTAACCAATGTGGTAGGCTAGTGGAGGAAGCATGTGTCAATAACACAAAGGATAGTTTAGACGTGAGGGAGGGAAAAAAGATTAAAAACGCTATAAAAGAAAATAACCTAAAGTAGAATGACTATGTTTAAGCGTAAAATTTCTTGAGATACAACTCGTTGATGGGTTCTTTGAGAGAGAGGCCTTCGGGGGAGGCTAGGATGTATGCACCTTTGGTGAGGAAATGTTGGAAAATGTATGGGCCATTCCAAAGTGACTCAAACTTGTCATGGCCAAAGGTATCATGAGAAATATCGTAAGCCAGGACGAGGTTTCCTTCACGAAATGAGCGAAGGTTGACATGGCGATCAAAGGTAGCCTTGGATCATTTTTTAGCTTCCTCATTGTTCTGTAAGGAAAGTCGATGATCTTCATCTAGAGACTCCAATTTCAGCAAGCGCTGCTCCATTGGAGCAATGTCGGGTAGTAGCTCAATTGCAGTGCGTAAGGTGGGAATTTCACACTTGATGGGAAGAGTGGCCTCAACCCCATGGACTAATGAAATGGTGTGAAACCAGTAGCTATTTTCACAGCTGTTCGGTAAGCCCATAGCGTAGAAAATAACATATGATGCCAATTGGTTTTATGTTTATTAACCGTGCACTGTAACATGGTCTTGAGGACTTTGTTAACTGCCTCGACCTGTCCATTAGACTGAGGGTAATATGGTGAGGCAAAATTGTGACAGAATCCTAACCGAGATGAGAGTTCAACGAAGATCTCATTCTTGAAGTGTTTCCCATGATCAGAAACAAGTTGGAGGGGTACTCCAAAGCAGGATATGACGTGGTTAAAGAAAAAACACGCTGTAGTGTCAGCGGTGTTGTTGAAAGTGGGCATAGCTTCGGCCCATTTGGTGAAGTAATCAATGGCAACAATGATGTATTTGTGACCATTACTGGAGGGGGGATTACAAGTCATGAAGTCGATGCCCCATTTACAAAAAGGGTCAGTAATGACAGGGTGAAGAAGAGCAGGGGGAGATCGGGCTTTATTGGCATAGAGATAACATTGCTCATAGCGTTTTACGGCATGAATGCAATCATGAAACAAGGTAGGCCAAAAGTAACCATCTCATATAATATTTTGAGTAGTGCATATGCTCGAAAGATGGCCCCCACATGCGCCATTGTGGTAGTTGTTTAAGACTCTATCGGCATGGTTAATAGTCAGGCATCAACATAGAATGGTGTCGACGCCCTGTCGGTATAGGATGTCTCCCATGAGCAGGTAGAGGGGGGCCTGATGGTGAATACGACGATGATCATCTCGTGAAAGGTGGTTACCGAAATTTTGAGTGCGGAGATAGACGAGGATTTCACCGTACCAAGGATCATCCGAAGTGATGTAAAAGAGATGTTCGTCGGGAAAGTCGGTGTTGACGGGGGAACTGGTGGTGTCAGAGGGGAGGTCCGTGACAAGTTAAGTGAGAATGAGGGCCTTCTTACTCTTAGGTGTTGAGAACTCGAGGTCGTACTTCTAAAGGATAATGATCCATCGAGAAAATTTTCTGTTAACTTGCTGACGGCCGAGAAAGTACTGCATAGGGTTGGAATCTACGATGACCTTTGTTGTGTGAAGTAGAATGTAGTGGCGCAGTTTCTGGACTGTGAGGATGATTACAAGGGAAAGTTTCTCTTCGTGTTTATACTTCAAGGGTGGACCTGAGAGGTTTTTACTAATGTAATAAATGACATGCTCATGATTGTCATCACCTAGATGGACGAGAACTCCTACTACTAATACAGCTGATGCTAATACGTAGAGGATATAGTTGCGATTGTAGTCAGGTGCACTAATTAAAGGTGCGTTTGAGAGGGCGGTTTTAAGATCGTCAAATGACTGTTGGGCATGGGTGTCCCAATGAAAAGGGATGTCATGACGTAGTAAGAGAAGGAAACCGTGTGCACATATGGAGTAGTCTGGGACAAAGCATCTAAGAAAGTTAGTTTTTCCCTGTAGGCTCTAAAGTTGGCATAAATTTCAGGGAGGTAGAATTTCGGTGATATCTTGGACTTTGAGGGGGTCCACGGTAATACTGCTTTGGGAAACAATAAATCCAAGGAGGTGCTCTGCGGTGACACAGAACACACACTTGAGAGGATTCAAGCAGATGTTGTACCAACGATATCGTTGAAATATGATTCGTAAATCATCAAGATGTTGGGTGCATTTCTTGGATCGAGCTGTGAGGTCATCCAAGTAGGCGAGGATGATATGAGACAGATTTTGAAAGATGTATGTCATAGCCCGTTGGAAAGTTACGCCGGCATTCTTTAAGCCAAATGGAATGAAACAATATGAAAAAGTACCCCAAGGGGTAGTGAATGCAGTTTTATATTGATCGATGGGGTGAATTTGAATTTGATTATAACTAGAGAATCCGTCCATAAAGGATAGAGCCTCATGGCCTATGCAGTCGTTGATAATTTGATCAATGAAAGGCGTTGGAAATTTGTCTTTGGGACATGCGTGATTGAGATCGTGAAAGTCTGTGCAAATGTGGATAGTGCCCTGTTTTTTGTTAACAGGTACAGGGTTGGAAACCCATGAGGTATAGGTGATGGGGTAAATGAACCCGACAACGCGTAATTTGTCAATTTTGGCTTTGATGGCCGTGGCTTTGGAGGGGTGTAGCGATCGTTGTTTTTGGCAAACTGGTGTAATGTTGAGCCAGGTGTCGATGTGATGTTCGACAATAGAGGGATCGAGGCCAGGCATTTCCATGTTTGACCAGGAAAAAATATCCCTATATTCCTGGAAGAGGGCTTTATATGCGGTGATTTCCTGAGGAGTGCAAGTAGCTCCAATGGTGATTTCTTCGACGATGCCATTTTTAATGGAAATGTCAATTTTAATGGTTGGGGAAATGTTGGCCATGTTTCCCTCTTCAAAAGCATCCAGGGTAGGAATGGGGTTTTTGAACTAGTCGATAGGCCCTGATGGGATAAAATCCTTGGTTTCGACCGCGTAAATGGGGTTTTGGTTAGGAGGCATGGAGGCTTCTTGGGGAGAGAAGAGTGCGCGATGGTGTAGCGCATCCCAGGGGAGGTCTGGGTGGTTTAACTCTTCAATTATTTCCTCATCGCATTAGAAGTGTCGGGAATACAAGGGGTCACGAGGAGTGATATCGGTGACGGTGTTTGTGTGGTTGCCCCGGTGAAGAAGTAGGGGGAACAATGTTAGGAGATGGTGAGGGTTCACTTGACATAAACCATATATTGAAGTACTGAGGGGTACCCATGGTGGTTGGGTGTAGAATTTCCATAGGGGAATGAGTGGGAGAGTTGGGGGGGTTGGGGGGTGAATCCTCAGATAAGTCATCTAAGAACCATGGAGGCATTGGGAGGGCCTCGAGTTCGGGAGAAATGACATGAAAATCTGCTAGTGATGAGTTAATGTCACTTATCATCTCTATGGGTCGTTGAAGCAACGTCAATTGGCGTTGCCTGTACTCAAGGATCATAGTACACTGGTATGTAAAATGAGATAATGAGTCGCAGAGAGAGCAAGGGAATCTCATACGTTCATTGACTGAAGTGGTGACATACCGGATGTCAGTGATATTGGTGGAGGAGGACGTAGCAAGACTGGGGTTGCTCTGGAAGTTCTGGCGTACTGCGGCTAATGTCTGTCAAAAGCATGGCAATGCTGGGAAATGGTGGGTATAATGGCCATATTTTGAACATATAGCACAAGCGTATTTGGTCCATAATCCTTTACTACTGGAAGGGGGGGTGGTAGTGGCAGGATTGGCTGTAGTGTCACGTGTTAGGGGAGTTTGATTGAGTGGAATCAAATTTCGTAATTATGGTAGAGACGGGCAGTTGTTGGTTTGGTGTCCCTCTTTCTCACATAGTGCGCAAGGCGGTGGGATGCATGGAGGAAGTGGAGATGTGGGCTCCTTCTTCTTTCTCCTGCCCCCAGCTTTAGCAAGGGGGTTAGTGAGTGGGGGTGTGATGGGGGTAAGTATGGGAATTGTCATGAGGATTCCTTCTTTTTGGAGGGGAAGGGATGGTCGAGGGACCATCTCTGGTGGGTGTAAATACCAAACTAGGATTGCTAACACCATATTAGGTAATGTGAGTGTTGCGGCTACCTGAAAATCTTCGATACCTGGTGGAGGGTAAAAGAAGGGAATTTGAGTGATGGCTTGGGGAATGGTCTCCCAAACTAGGATATGTCTTTGGGGAGAGATGGAATCGTGGACTGGTGGGGTCGACGAGGGTACAGGAGGTTCTTGAGGGGGGGGTTCTGCGACAAGTGGGATGTCATATATGATAGAAGCCTCTGTAAGAGGAAGGGTATCTTTTGTGGGAGTTCCATTAGATGATATGACGCATACTTGATTGGAAGGATGAAGGAGTGGTGGTGCTCCATGGTATGTTCCTAACATGGATGGATCTTTAAAAATCCCAGGACCTATCTCGATGAGTGGATATGTGTCATGGCTTGTGTGGATGAGAGGAAGAATGTTATCAATGTTGGCAGATGGATTAGGCTCGTAATGTGAGACTTGGTCAATAGTAACGATCTTCCCATTGTGAGGGAACATCATTGTCCGAAAGATGGAAGATGCCACTACCTTCATAGTGTACATGTAGCTACGACTGAACAGGATATTATAATCGAGTGGGGCGTTGATAACTTTGATTTCGATGAGAATAGTCTTGCCCCCTAGTTCGACGAGGACATTTTGGAAGAGCCCTTCAGGAGACAATGGTCGCCCGTCATAAGCTCGTAAAGTTATGGCAGAGGGTATAAGTTCAAGAGAACCAATATTCTGCCATACCGTTTTGGACATAATGCATGTATATGCACCTTCATCGATGATACATTGATGAAATGTGATGTTCCATATTCTTACTAGTATTTGAAAAGCGATCAAGGTAGGAAGAAAAGGTTCTTCATTGTCAAGATCAAAGGTAATGAGTCGAGTATCTACGGGGTCGACTTCCCCCAAGGCGGAAAGTAAGGATTTCCGCTAAGTAGGAAAAGTCTGTAGGACCTCCAATACTGACATGGCAGCCGAGGATTGTGCTAAATCATCTACCAAACTATAGTTATGGGTTGCCCTAGCCTGTGGGTTATGGACATTCTTGCACAATGGGATTCGAGGGATGCGAAGAGGTGGCTCGGTGGTAGGGCGAGGAATCACCAACAGGGGTCCTGTTGGGGTAGGGTTTGTCTCTGGAGGGATGGGAGGAGATTTAGTGGGTGTATGATACTGACACTTACGTGTTTGCAGAAGGATTTCTTCCTCACTAGTGAGAAGAATTGTGCGATCTGCTGGATTTTTGGGGTTGAGGTATTGTCCCATCTGAGGTGGAGGATGATATGTGTCCTATTGGGTGTTTATCACACCTTGATGTGGAATAGGATTTTGCAGCACGGTCGGAGGGGGTTGTTGCACGTATTTTTGTGGTGTCTGCTGAGGGTCAGGTGGTGTTGGAGAATGGGGAAGACTACCAGAGTCTTTCAACCATTTGAAATCAACGATTTGGGGGCAATGATGAGTGTAATGGCCAAACTCACCACAAAGGGCACAAGGGAAGATGGTTTTAACATTATTGTTATTTCTCCCTTGGCGTTTATTATTATTTCCCCCTTGGGGGTTTTGGTTCCCTTGGTTCTGGTTGCCCCCAGTGGATTGGTGTTGTGGTGGTTGATTACCACCTTGACCTGGGTTGTTGTTATTCCTATTATGTCCTTTCTTCTTGGCATTATTCGACAGATGGGTTGGATTGGCCATATTTAGCTGTTTAAAATTTTGGTATTGCTGAACGACAGAGGGTTGAACAAAATTCACCCCTGCATGAGGATGTGGAGGAGCTATGGGTTGTGGGGGACCAGGAAATGGGAAGTATGGATTCTGTGGTGGTAATGATCCATAAGGTACATAGGAAGGCGTAGTGTTTTCGCTAGTACTATAATATGAGGTAGAGGGGGTAGCAAAGTTTGTTTGAATAGGTGGATGTATGGGGGGTGCCGGTGGTGGTCCACTGATGGGTGGAGGTATAGAAACAGGTTATGGTTGTTGATAAGGGGGTGGGGGGGTATAAATGAGTTCCCCCATATTCCGGTGGGTATTGAGGTGTTCCATACATTGGTGGTGGTTGGGGTTGTGGACCATGGTGAGTAGTGGCACCAATGAGTCCGTACAGGTTTTGGAAGATTAGGAAGTACAGTGTATAAGTACCCTGACTGTGCATAGATGAGGTCGTACTATTGGGCCTTACTGATGGCTTCCTCTTTAGATTGAGGGAAGGTGGAAGCTACATCCTTACCGAGGAGAGAGACAAGTGATCTAAGAAACCAGTCGAGACACTGTTGCTTGGTGGTTTCTACTTTGCACAAACTACGTCGCCTACGCCACTCATGAATGTGGTCAGAGATATGTGTGGCTGAGGTTTGTTTGAAATTAGAAAGTAGTTCTAGACCATTGTCGTGGCGGATTGGTAATTGGAAGAAGGTCAAGAATGCTTTGGCCAAGGACTCAAAAGTTGCATGGGACCTTGATTTTTCTTCGACATACCATTTGGCCGATGGGCCAGTGAGTGTGCATTGAAATAATTGTAGTCTGATCGAATCATCCATAATGCTATTGGAGGAGCACCATAGGTTAAAGGTCATGACATGGTTGGCAGGTTCATCGCCTGCCTTTCCTTCAAACTTTGGTATGTCCAAAGGTAGTTTGGTGGGCATTGCAGGCCATGTGAGATCATGCAATATAGGATCATTGGTGAGTTTTATGAGATTCGGTATGTTGAGAGAGGCCAAATATGGCATCTGCAGTGGGGGGGGAGGATTATCTCCAGCCATGGTGTGGGTGTGTTGTGAACCTGACCCTTGAGGGGGGCTAGGTGGGTTGGTGCTTCCTCCTTGAGAGGAAGTAGGTCCCCTGCTTCTGTGTAATGGAGAGCGAGTGAATGGATGACCTTGGGAAGTGGACCCAAGTAATGTAGAACCAAGCAAGGTTGATCCTAAAATAGTAGCACTCACAGGAGTGTGTGAAGGAGGTGTTGATGAGTGGGCAAGACCAGACACTCCCCCTAAGATAGGAGGGAGGTTTAGCAAGCATCGTGAATGACGGGGGTTCTGTGGTTCCCCTATGATGTTCGAATAGCTGTGTGAATGTGTGAAAAGAGTGGTGAGAGTAATATAGAAACAAGAGCCTTTGCGTTGAATGTTTACACAATATATATATCCAAATCAAACTGTAATCAGATGTGCATCATACATAAAATGTTTTGAAAAAGAAGCATATATGTGGGTAAGTGGGTTTTGTCTGCGTGGGGAATAAAAAGAAAGAAAATGATCGTGTCCTAGAAGATTTAACGTCCTTCCTCTCAAATAGCACTAGACCTTCCAATAGTACTCAACAGTGGGGTCTGAAGTCACTGGAAGAGAAACTAGTGAAGGATGAAATAATTGGTTATAATGAGGGGTAAAGGGGGCATATCCCGAAAGAACTAGTGATATTTCCCAATAGCCACACAAAATCCAATCAAGTTGAAATTGCAGCCCACAATTTCCACCTGGGTAGATGTCCTAAAGTTGGTCACTAGGTACCTCGGTCAAAGTGCAACATTTAGATTTTTGGCCTAAGAAATGGGTCACAGGCTGGATCTCGTCCAAGAGGTGGGTGCCTCAAGGGGGGATGCACAGAACAACCGAATCTCAGCCTTCAACCATTCACAGGTATCTCCTTTCCTTATGGTATTAGGAACACTTGACTTGGAGGATTTTCAGTTCCCTATTTGACAACTTCTATGGTTTTGACAATGTGAGAACCAGATAGCGGGGAGTTATTTGGATGCCTATCCCCGAAATCCTACCTAGACTAAAAAATTTCTTTTGGCACCTCCCGTGGAGGAAAACTTAGTGAGTTTTTAGAAATATTTTAGATGTAGTTGTTTTGGGAGGTTGGGGGTGCAAACCAACCTCGTTGATTAAAATGGGAGTGGATAGTTTCGTCAAGAAAAGGGTGAGGTATTTTCAGAATCCCTTTGGAGGAAAATTACTTTGACCTTCACGTTTCAAGAAGAAGTTATGTGAGTGATAAGTGACTTTTGTGTGTGAGTGAAAGTGTGCCAATTTTTAGTGAATTATATGTCACCTTGTTGCATGTGGACTTCTCTTGGTCCTTACAAGTGTTTGATTACCTAATTAACTAAGTGCCTTTGGTACAACCTTGCGTAATTCAAAAGTCCCTAGGAAGCTAGCATGTGGAAATGTGGGTTTGTTACTATCCCTTTAACTCCCTATTGTGATGTAATCTAATAAAAGCTTTGAAACTATCCTAGATTGATCATGTGGGCATGTATGGGCCCGTTACAAAACCTTTAATCATCCCTAGTGATTTGATCTAAGAAAGCAAAAAT
This sequence comes from Picea abies, assembly GCA_900067695.1. Lineage (NCBI taxonomy): Eukaryota > Viridiplantae > Streptophyta > Pinopsida > Pinales > Pinaceae > Picea > Picea abies. The sequence goes on along the minus strand of CBVK0102080581.1, from coordinate 4,080 downwards.
TTGAACACTATCCTATCTTTGTAGCATGTGGGCATGTATGACCCCATTACAATATTAAGATGTGTTTAAAAAAGTAAACTAAGAGGAGTCCCAAGAAGGGTTTTTGTCCTCTCCTAAAGGTTTTAATGTTCTTTAAGGGAGATGAAATCGTTTCACAATCTTTTTCTGATTCTCAAGATCGCTTGGAGGCGTGAGAGAAGAGTATACTAAGCGATTTTTATTCAACTTCTAGTCCCAATGCAAGTTAAATGTGATTAAAAATGATTTCCAACTTATCTTGTGAGTCAAAACAAGCCATCCATGTGGAAAAAAGCAGAGAAGGGAAATTGATTTTATCCTCCTAAGTGCCTATGTGTTTTTGACTAACCCCTTTATATGATGAGGGGACTAAGTGTGGTGCAGCTTTAAAACATGCTTGAAATCATTTTTAAGAAGGAAAATGGCCTTCCCCACATCTCAACAAATTTACAATGTGAAATTTTTCATAGATGCACGGGTCTCAGTGGAGACAGAGGTGCACAGAGTGCATGCACGTGAACAGAGACAAGTCAACAGGCGCACGTGCGCAGAACATAATTGTGAATCAGGCACATGTGCACATGATGCGCGTCCGTGGGCCTAAAAACCCATGCATATATGAAACATGGCCAAGAATGAAAAATCCAAATGGATTTCTCTCAATTCAACTTGGAATTGGCTGAGTGGTAGGTCGGCTTAGGCCGGTTAGTGTACCTGCAAGTTAAACAAACTAAAACAAGAGCAAGAAAAACCCAAATGGGGTAGGAAATTGATACCTTTCCCCAGTGGAGTCACCAATCTGTTGCACCTCTTTCGTCACCTTAGTGAGCAAAATAGAGGTGCTTGCAAGATCAGTTGGGTTTGCTGAGCAGGAAAGATGCAAGGAAAAGAGTTAGGGAAAGAAATAAAAGACTACAATTAATAATTAAACTAAGAAATGCAATAACAACTAAATTCATGAGCATAGGGACATAGAAACAAAAAGAACCATAAGACCCATGCCACCAATGTTGAGGCTGATCTATTAGTGAAACAATACACCAAGAAGAAAGGGACTATGAGTCCCTTCTTCCTCCAAGGGAGGGCTCTTGGACCCCCACTAGCTAGCTCTTCTTACAACAAAGAAAAAATGAAAATGATGAAAGAACTCTTTACAAATCCACTCAATGGGTGAGATGGATTGTCCAATGCAATGGTGCAAATGTGCTCTTGACAAGGATGGAGTCCTCAAGAGAATAGAGGCAGCATAACATTACTTTGAATTCCTTGAACAATGAGGTGCATCCATGGCCTTTTTATAGCATTCCTTTGAGCTATTGTTTAACTGCTTTGTAGTGTGAAGAGAGGCTAATTAGGGCATTTCTAGGTCTTTGACCAGCCATCCAGTCGAATCCAGTCTAGATTTGAGGGTCAAATTGGCTTGGGAGCTGAACCATAAGTGGGTGGGAGGCCGACCACTCTCATAAATGTGCCATTTAGCAGGTGCGCGACTTTTTGCACTAACAATTGCACATCGTGCGCCTGTGCGCAATTTCTGCGTTCCTGTTACGCGCATGTGCGTGCGTGCCCAATGTCTGCATAACACTCTTCAATTTTTCACTACTTTGTATAGTTTTTGAACTTTTTTGAATGCTGTGGTATTAATTCAGGTCCATGAATGACTTCATCACTGTTTGACGATGCTGAGTTGTTGTAACCATGTGCGGACGAAATTTCAGTGATAACAACATTGACCCTCATCTTCAATGGACATTTCTTATAATAATTCTAATATGCACAAATCCAACAAATAACAACCTTACTACTATTTTTTTTCTTAGATCCATATGATAAATTTATCATGTCCGTAGTGTTATCACATTAATATGTCCTTAATATGTCCAAAATCAAGAGGGATATCACATTAAATTAGGTGGTTGACCACTAATATTGGTAATTTCACCCTAGTCTAATTGTGCATCCAAAACTAAAGATATAAATTTTTTATTTAGAACTTTGAATATGATGATGGACTACTAACTAACAACACGTGCACATGCAATTGAAGGTACAACCAAATAGGTACCTGTAAATTATTTTTCCGTTGAGTGAGGAAATCTTAGGACAAATAGAGGTTGAAAATGTGACTGCATTTAGTAGATATGATAAGCAAACAAGGACCAGAGGTGAAAAAGTCAGAATAAAATTTTGTAGACGCATGAAATTTTTTCTTGCTGAAGGAGGATCATGCTCTTATGATGATGAGAGCATAGGAGACATATATGTTCCACTCAGGTATAAGCATCTGGTGAAACAATGGGTACCTAAGGAACTACCTTCTATAGATGTTGACTTAGTTGTCAACAATAGGACATATCACATTGCACCATCCTCCCTGCATGGCTTCGGGTTATTTTCCATGGATGGAATAATTGTAAAATACAATACAATAACTGAATTGATGGACTATGTCTGACCGTGTTACAATTATAACAATTAGATGCGGTTGGTTTGGTACATGCAAAGTATGCAGAGATATGCACTCGCCGCAGATTATATACAACTAATAAATAATGATAAAAATAAGGGAGCGACTATCTATATTGATGGAATGCCTAAATCTTCCAACAATATCGCAGGGTTTATAAACAACACACGACCTGGGACAACAAACAAACAATCGAATTGCATATGTGAGGGACGTGAAGAGAATCGGGTAGTCCTGTGCGCAATAAAAAAGATAGCTCCCGGGGAAGAGTTATTAGCGGATTACCATTTGAATCAAATAGAAACATTGACTACCAGTGTGCATGTTCTTATGCAACACCTCTTTAAGAAACCTCTACTTATTGCATTATATTTTTTTATTATCTTTAACATTGTTGTAGATATTATCTTTAACATTGTTTTTTTGTTATCATTAACATTTTTTAAAATATTTGGGGGTTCTAATTATATTATAATGTGGCAGGATGATCGTGGAAAAGGGCCAGCCGCAGAACATGTAAATGATTATCAATTTCCACTTTCATTTTATGTTGTTTTTATTATTTGCTTATATAATTTTATTGAAATAACATTGTTTTTGTTGAAATTATATGTAGTCTGCAGGCCATGTTGATCATGATTCCACCGATGAGGAGGGGTTTTATTCATGCGCTGATCCGATGGTCTTAATAAAAAAAATATCATTAAAGCTAACAAGGAATTTGCTAGCTTCTTAGACCATCCAAATCAAACTCCCGACGTCAAAGTAAAGATCAAGTTCCTTATGTCACAATTTAACACATATAAGGTAATAACCATAATTTAAAGTGTTTTTTTTAATGTACTCATATGTTCAATTATAATACTTTGTTCTTTAACTTTTACATTATCTCATAAAAAAACATTTTCTTTTTTATAAAGTCATTTTTGGAGCCTGTTCAACCCAGTGCTGGTAGTAGTGGTGCTACAGAGTCCTGGTGCAGGCCGTCATACAACTGCTAGAGCACTATTTACTTCTCCATCTTCCACACCTAATTTAGATAAGAGCCATGACACACACCACCATACATCCACACCTCGATCAAAGTCTAGAGATGGTGGTAGAGATGAGGATCATAGTGATGTGGTTGAGATGGTTGCATTTCCTGGAGCTAGACATGTGACAAGCATGGGGACCCTTCCGTGCACATTTTTGGTCGATGATGATGGACTTCCCTTAAAACAATCAAGACTCCCAGGTAGTTTTAATTCATATTTTAATCGTTTAATGGTGTCCTCATACATAAATCATCTAGATTATTAATTTTAAATTAATGATAATATCTTTTTGTGTGTAGGAAACGACCTTTTTGTAGGAACCTAGAGAGAAAGACCTTGTTGATTTTTGGGGCAACCTTACACATGCGGTCGAATTTCCAGAATTCCAACATCAAAAAGGAACTTATGGATTATCTTGAAGGACTCTTTGGAGTAGACATGTTTCAGACCCTAAACTCTAGAGGCTATTTACATAAATTAGTAAGGTATCTTTGGTAAAAGGTTCAACTTCTGGGTCATCTTAAATTTGTAGATACATCCTGTGTAAGATAGGGTATC
>CBVK0102080510.1:10248-32874 GCA_900067695.1 Picea abies | reverse complement strand
AAGATAAGTATCTGATTATGCCTTAATCATATTTTATAGGACTGTGTTTCTTATGTTATCATGATTTCCGTTGTGTATATGAATTATTATGAAACGCTATGGATTGTTAATTATAACAGTAGATAATATGTTTACTCTAAGATTAAATGTGTTTAATTGTTGAAAGCATATGGATCATATAATACCTATATGAATCATGTATAGGGTGGTGTTATAGTCTTCTCTTAATAGCAATTAAACCTTGGTAGCCAGAAAAGGGGCGCTACAGTTTGGTATCAGAGCCAAGGTTTTGACACTAAGATTAGATGGGCCAGTGGAGCGGTCTTTGGACCGAGAATGCAAAGGGAAATTGGGTCTGGAAGGCCAATTTTGGACCCTGGTGTGCTTCAAAGTGTCAAGGAGTTATTTGATGAGTTTTTAAGCTCAGGAGGTATAGCGGTGTTATGAAACCACAACCACTATGGTATAAGTCCTCAGGGAGAGAGGACTCCACACCATAAGTGTAGGAGCTTTAGGATCTGTTTGGGAGGGAAGGTGAACCCTCGTGACCATTATATCTGGAAAGTGTACATGGGGTTTAAAGCCCTTTGGAATTGCACAGGAGTGTGGAAATTGCAATACGCGAAATCCTGAGTTCGTTAGGAACCGTCTGAGCCGTCAAATCTCAGCTGGAAAACCCAATAGCCGTTGGATTTGTCAAGAGATATTTGAGGGTTAAAACCCCAGTGAATAGGGGTGAAAGCCCCAAAATAGATCTAGACCGTCTGAATGATGGAGGCCACGTGTCGTGAGATTTCCCATTTCGGGAAATCGGGAATCACGATATCGGGAGTCCTGGTAACAAGGGATCGGGAATTTCCATGGTGGAAACCCCGGAGCAGTCATGGATCGTTCAATTTGAGAATACCATGTGTCGAGAGATTACCCATTTCGGAAATCGAGGATCGGGGATTTGGGAGTTCTGTTGACAAGAACTCAGGCTCTCACCTTGATAAATCCCGACCCATAATGTCGAGACATTGGCATGTGGCTAAGTCCCAACGAACATATGAGATTCCTTCGGGAATCTCAGGGTCTATAACGACCGTTAGATGTGAGGAAGAGATGTCGGCTTTAAGCCGGGGTGCAAATGTGCATTAAGGTAAGTAACGAGTAGATCTGGACGACCAGAGTCCACCCACCCAGATCTACGGCTGAGGTTTCATTCCGGAGCCCCCTTTCTATTCTACCTTTAGCGGTGGGGGGGGGGGGGGGGGGGGGGGTCCAGAATCGGACATGCAACCCTCGAATGGTTGAGATTAATTCACCTTGATCAACGATGCTCAGGTGAATTCCGGACCTCCCTTGCCATTCTGCCTTTAATGGGGGGGGTGGTTCCGGAATAGAGTGGCGTGTGAAATGGGGCCCCCTCCTGTCCTATTGCCTACCATGCCGCATTTTCCCTCTGCCACCTGTACTCCACTTAACCGTGCGACGGGGCCTGTTCTCATTGGCCATTTTCTAACCCTATAGGGATTTGTCCTTATTAGCCGGTCGCTAGCCCTGTCGGGGTTCGACGGTTGCAAAGCCGAACGGTTTGACATTACTGTAGCACTGAGGCGCGAAATACAAAGAGGCACTGCATTTATTTGAACCATGATCACGACCCATGATCACATGGGAACGGAGAAAAGCAAGAGTGGTGGAACTGATGACGTCGTTAAAAGCGACGTGGACCCTCATGATTGTACCACGTGCCACCGTAGTTGTGGGTAACCATTGTGGTATGTGGGCCCGGAGGGTAGAGTAAGTCACAATTTCAGAAGTCAAGGGGTTGGAAAGGAAAGCAAGTTCGAAAGCCTCATGGACCGGAACCCTGAAACTCGAAGTCCCAAAATATCGAAGTGCCAAAAATGAAAGTTTCGAAAACATGAAAATTGCAGAACCGAACGAGAGCTCAGAAAACTTATTTGAATCAAAATGTCTTTCGTTCTTGTTCGTATTGGCTTATAAATGTTATGGATTGTTCCGGAAGGAGTAATGGCCTGAAAAACTTCGAATTTAATTGCACAGTGTGTGTGCAGATTTCAACGAAGGTCAAGACTCCAGTTAACCCACGCTGAGTATGGAGTGGGAAAAGGTGCAGATTACCCCCGAAACAGAAGACGAACAAGAAGGAAAGGATGTCAAACTAGGAGTCAAAGGATTGAACTCCAATGGACATGGAAAAGAGAAGGATAAGGAAGGACACATAATGAAAATCATTGAAGGATTGCAAAGAGAGGCCAAGGCTCGACACATAATGAAAATCATTGAAGGATTGCAAAGAGAGGCCAAGGCTCGCCGAGCTGATAGTCGAAAGCTCATGAAAGTCAGGGATCGGCAGGGTGAATTAAACTTAAAATTTTTGAAGAGCCTGGAAAGAATAGAGAAGAAACTCGAGAAGGGAAGAGACTCAAGTACGACGGAGAGTCGCAGAAACCATGGGAGAAGAAGTAGGTCGAGGAGTGGTAGCTGACATCTTAGTCACTCCCAAAGACATTCTGACAAGAAGACACACAGTAGTTCAAGCCCATCCCCTACCAGAAAATATCGAAAATTTGGAAAGGAGGAATTGAAAGGGGAGATGAACAAGATTAAACCTCCAACATTCGATGGAGAAAATAAGAAGGAGGAAGATTCCGAGACATGGTTTCTTGGCATGAAGAAATACTTCCAACTGCAGAATTATTCCGCCCATGCAGAAGGAAGAATTGCAATGTACCAACTGAAAGGAAAAGCATCCATGTGGTGGGATCAGTTTGTGCAGGTGCAACACATCCAAGAGAAAGAGGTTACTTGGAAGGAATTTAAGAGGTATTTTGAGAAGAAATACCTGACTAAAAGATACTATGACAGAAAGATGAAGGAGTTCTTCGAAATCAAGCTAGGAAGCATGACCATTGATGAGTATGAACGGAGTTTTCTAGAACTACTGAAGTATGTTCCATTCATCAAAGATGAGGCTGTCAAGATTCAGAGATATCTGAGTGGACTTCCACCTTCCATGAGTAACAAGATTCAATATGACAATCCTAAGACCATGGAAGAAACCATAAGAAGGGAAAAATGCTTGTATGAACAGCAAGGAGAAAAGCCTATCCTTCGGAAGGCTTGAAATGATCAGAGGGAGTTTAAGAAGGAACAGAGGCAGAAGGGAAACAAGCCTCCCTTTTTCAAAAATAGTCCTTGGGGACAGCCATCTTTTAGAGAGCCCAGGAAAGTTGAAGGGAGTGAGCAGGTGCCAAGACCACCACCTATGGAGTGTTGGGGTTGAAAAGGGAATCATAGGTACAAAGACTGCCCCCACAAAAAAGATAAAGCAAGAACTGTCCATACTGTTCATCAAGCTAAAACAATGGAGGATATGGGCATCAAAATGTCAAGGATCTATGCAGCCCTGGACAACAAGCAAGCAGAATTTCAATCACACATGATTGAAGTGGAAGGTACAATCAATAACCGACCACTTGTTATTTTAATTGATTCAGGGGCTAGCCATAGTTATGTAGATCCTAGAGGTGGAAAGTTTGCATCTAACGAGAAGCAAACATGAGAGGTCTTGGTTAGTGTAGTTGGCCACAGGGACCAAGAGGAAGGTCACTGAATTGGTTAAGTCCTATTTAGTGGACATGAAAGGAATGAGCACTAAGGCTGAATTGAACATTCTGCCTTTAGGCTCATACAATTGCTTAATTGGGATGGATTGGTTAGACCAGCACCATTCCCTTCTGGATTGTCGTAACAAGAGGTTTACATGCCTGAACGAGGAGGGAAATCAGGTAATATTCCAAGGAATTCCCAGAGACATGGCTGTTAGGGAAATATCATCCATACAGCTGAAGAAATGTTACTAGAAAGGCTGTCAATTATTTGTAGCTCGAGTGGAAGAAGCATCCTGAGATGAAGTCTCGAATCTGGAAGACCACAAAGTACTCAAAGAATTCAAGGACATATTTTAGGAGGTACCTGGACTACCTCCGAAGAGGGACATCGATTTCTCTATAAATGTGATGCCTGGAGCACCTTCAGTTTCGAAGGCTCCTTGTAGAATGAGTACACCAGAGCTGAAAGAGTTGCAATTGCAGCTCGAAGAGCTACTAAAGAAAGGATACATTCACCCCAACATGTCACCTTGGGGAGCCTTGGTCCTATTCGTGAAGAAGAAAGATGGGACGTTGAGGCTGTGCATTGATTTTCGACAGTTGAATAAGGTCACTGTCAAGAACAAGTACCCTCTGCCAAGGATTGATGATCTTTTTGATCAGTTGAAGGATGGAAAAATATTTTCAAAAATAGATCTCAGATCTGGATATCACCAAGTGAGAATAAATGATGAGGACATCAGCAAGACTGCCTTTAGAACAAGGTATGGTCATTATGAGTTCACGGTGGTGTCGTTTGGGTTGTCCAACGCCCCTGCTGTTTTCATGTGCTTAATGAATGGAGTGTTCAGAAATTATTTGGACAAGTTTGTCATAGTATTCCTGGATGATATATTGGTGTATTCCAAGACAGAGGAAGAACATGAGCAACACCTGAGAATGGTGCTGCAGGTGTTGAGAGAACACCAGTTGTATGCAAAACTGAGCAAGTGCTCTTTTTATCAAAGGCGGATCCATTACTTGGGACATTATATCGGAAGAAGGGATCGCTATGGATCTTGACAAGGTACAGGCCATTCAAGAATGGCCAGTGCCAAGGAATGTGGCAGAATTTAGATATTTTATGGGTCTGGAGGGCTACTATAGGAGGTTCATAGTCGGATTCTCAAGGATATCTCATTCTATCACTTCCTTGCAAAGAAAGGAGAAGAAGTTCCAGTGGACTGAAGAATGTGAGAGCAACTTCCAGCGATTGAAGCAGATGTTAACCAGTGCTCCAATCCTGAAGATTGCAGATCCAAATAAGGATTACGCAGTGTGCACAGATGCGTGTAAGGAAGGGTTGGGAGGATTTCTCATCCAAGAGGGATTTGTAGTTTGTTATGAATCCCGAAAGTTGAAGGAGCATGAGAAGAATTATGCCACTCATGATTTAGAGCTGGCAGCAATCGTCCACGCCCTGAGGAAATGGAGACACTACCTCATGGGCAAGAGATTCGAGTTGAGAATAGACCATAACAGTCTAAAATATTTATTTGATCAGTCGACCTTAAATTCCAGGCAAATCAGATGGTTGGAGTTTCTGTGTGAATATGATTTTGATATCAAGCATATCAAAGGGAAAGAAAATAAGGTGGCTGATGCACTCAGCAGAAAAGTGCACATATTACATGCTACAGCCATTAGCATGTACTGGACTAAGATGAAAGAAAAAATTTTGGAAGCTATAAATAATGACTTGCAGTACAAAATTCTAGTAGCAAAGCTACAACAGCATGAGACACCACAAACCAAGGAAAGTTACACCTTGGGAACTGACGGTTTACTTCTGTATAAAAATAGAGTGTATGTACCCAATGTATGAGAATTGAAGCTGGAAATTCTAGAGGAGATGCATAATGTGGCTTATGTTGGACATCCTGGTTATCAGAAGACCATGGAAGCAGTCAAAGGCCATTATTTTTGGCCGGGTTTGAAGAAAGAAATCGCTGAATACATCGCCAGATGTATGGAGTGCCAAAAGGTTAAGGCTAAGCATAGGCACCCAGTAGGGTTGTTGTATCCTTTACCTATTCCTGAATGGAAATGGGACATGGTAACAATGGATTTTATCACCGAACTACCTAGAACGAGCAAGCAGCATGATTCAATCATGGTGGTGGTAGACAAATTTACTAAAGCCGCCCATTTTATTCCACTGAAAACCACCCATAGGGCAACTGATGTTGCTGATATATTTTTAAAAGAAGTTGCATGCTTGCATGGAATTCCTAAGACAATTGTGTCTGATAGGGACTCGAAATTCACTTCAAATTTCTGGAAAGGACTGTTCAAAGGATTCAAAATGAATCTGAACTTTAGTACAGCATATCATCCCGAGTCTGATGGACAGACAGAGAGAGTGAACAGAGTAATAGAAGATATGCTGAGAATGTATGTGATGGATAAACCATCAAGGTGGGAAGACTACCTGCATTTGGTAGAATTTTCCTACTATAATGGGTATCATGCATCATTGAAGATGAGCCCGTTCAAAGCACTTTATGGAAGAAAGTGATCAGGGGATCAAATTTTGCTCAAAAATTCAAAGTGCTCAGAATTTCTTCAAAATGGACGAGAGAATAGGCCTCATCATTGAAAAACCAACGCAACTCATTTCATCTCAAACGGATGTCAGGAGCGAGAGATATTGCAATCTGTTCATAAAGTCAAACATGCAAAAAAAAATAAAAAATGATGCTAACTGTACAGTCCGTACAGGATGATGTGGCAGGGTCGTACGATCGTACGATGACATGGAATTTGGTGATGTGGTAATCATCTATTGGTTGACAGTTGGTCAAATGGGAAGTGGACACGTGGCACTATTTGGGGCAAGTGATTGGGTGCCACGTGGCCCAATCATGGGCTGCCACATGGCACCCCGGTATTGGTTGCTTGTTTTGTTTATTAAAATGTATTGGAGTCCATGGGGTTTGACCCTCGGACGTCCCCACTGCATATAGCTTTCACAAACTCCAACCCACCAATGGGTCACACGTTGTGCCTTGTAATATATATGAGTTCAATTGTATTTAAATTTGAGTTATGTGACCGTTGGCGGGGGGTCGGGCCGGGGCTTAGCCCTGGCCCGTGGTCATTTGTTTTTGCATATGCCCATGACATATACCATATGCACTCAACGGTTGGCATGGGGTTTTTAAACACATAGCCTGTGGTTTCATGTTTTTATACATATGACCATATGAAGCGCGCAGAGGGGCTTAAGTTTCAAACGATTGGCAAACGGTTTGGTTTTAAAGCCCGAGGTCATATTGTAACTTCCCATGTGCCCAGGTGCTAGGCGGTTAGGGGCTGGTGCACCCATAACCATCCTATAGTTTGCACCATTGGCGTGGTTGCACCCGGTGCTGGGTTTTCACGCTATATATTGCGTGTGTGCCAGGTTCATTGGACAAGGGTGCGTTTTGTAGATGCAGAGACAACAAGCTTGAAGAGGGGACTTCCAGGAGGCCTAACTTCTTCGTTTTTCGACCGATTGAGGTGCCGAAAAAGCCCAGATAGGGGTTTTTGGATGCTCTGAAGCCATTGGAGCAGTCTGTTGGTTAGTTTGAGCATTGTAAGGCATTTTTTTGAGCACTTTGAGAAATTAATAATAATGATCCATTGGAAGATGGACCAGGAGATGTAGCCCAAGAGAGGGGTGAACTCCTTTATCAATTGTTGTGTTTATGTGATTATGTTCATTGATTATGCTGTTGTCTATGTGTATTTTACATGAGTAATCCTTTAATTTATGTGTTGCAAATTTGATCCATTTGCTTTTAACACATAACATTTACTTGCAATAATTTCAAGATTTCAAGTCTTCTTCATTTTTAGATCAAGTTGGTATCAGAGCACTAGTTTTTGAAGACTTGATTGTTTGCAAGTTTTGTTTCTGATGCTCACAAGGTTGAAACTCACAAGAGGAGAAGGTCAACTTGTGGAGCCAATTTCTCATCCAACAAGGAGGAAGAGTATACCATCACTGCAAGTTTCAGGGAGGCATTCACCAAGCATGGCTCATGCAGAAAGTCATGAACGTGTTCCTGCAGAAGATGAAGATCTCAGAAAGGATGTCATGGAGATGAGAGAGATGATGAATATCTTGATGGAAAGGAACATATTGTCGCAAGGTGAAGGCTCGAACCCTTCAAGGCATAAGGGAAGCAGTGGTGACAAAACTCCAAATGGAAATGGAGGGAATGGTGCTTCTCCACCACCCTCTCCTCCATATTCTTCTTCTTCTTCTTCTACCAGTTCAAGACCTCTTCCGAATTCTCCAAAGGGGAATGGTAAAACTCCTTCGCAAATTCCTTCATTAAAGCTTGATATAAAATTTGAATTGCCAATATACAATGGAGAACTTAATGTTGAGAAGTTAGATAATTAGATACGTCAAATTGAAGTATATTGTAGAATACAAAAAATTCAAGGTGATGAAACCAAAGTTCAGCTTGCTTCGTTAAGATTGGATAGTGAAACACTTATTTGGTGGGAATCCAAGACTCAGAAGGATATGAAAAAGCATGGTAAATTTTTGATTTCTTGGAATGATTTCATTATCGCAATTAAAAAACTATTTTATCCATTGGCATATAAACAAAAGGAAACTATGGAATGGCAAAAACAAGCTAAAGGACAGAGTGTGAAAAGCTTTACTCAGGAATTTAGGAGAAGAGCTTTGGTTTTGGGAGTAGATTTGTCTTCTCAGGAAACTTTGCTCAAATATATTGGAGCTTTACATAGTTATTTGAGACATACTATACTCATGTTTAATCCTTCGAATCTAGATGAAGTTTGTGTACAGGCTACTCATTTGGAAGCAAGAGGAAGGAACGACACTCATGAGGGTAACAAGAAGACGTTCAGCCATGGAGACAAGGGAAAGAAGAAGTTCAAGGGAAATGGTAGAAAGAATGTTGTTGTTAAGAAAGAGGGAGAAAAATTCACATGTAAACATTGTTCAAAACATGGCCATGATGAAGACCATTGTTGGAAGCTTCATCCTGAAAGAAGACCCAAAAAGTTTGGCAACAACAACAAAGGGAAGTCAAAGACTGTTGCAACTGTTCAACATGATTTAGGTTTGGATTCGGGTGATGAAATGAAGATCAGGACCATGGTTTATCAAGGTAGTGGTTCTATTGCAAGCACTAGCTCTTCAAGTAATAATAATGTCAATGTAACTCAACAAGAAAAAGAAAGAATTGAACTTTTTCACATAAAGGTTGTTTCAAAGCATACTAAGATAGACACTTTATTTGATACCAGATCTCAAGCAAACCTTATTTCTGAAGAAATTGTTAAGAAACTTAAGTTGGAAACAATTCCACATCCTAAGCCATACCCTCTTGGTTGGATATGTCCACATCCTAAGCCATACCCTCTTGGTTGGATATGTGATAATGCTAAGTTACAAGTAACAAGAAGGTGTAAACTTAGGTTTGCTATCACTGCAAATTTCGTTGATGAGGTAGAGCTTGATGTTATTCCGTTGGATATCTGTGGTATTGTGTTGGGAAGCCCGTATTTGTACGATAGGAAAGCTATTTTTCATCGTCATGAGAATAAGTATCATTTTTTTAAAGATGGGGTTGAGTACATTGTTAGAGCCCACACAAAGAGGATGAATTTATCACTTATAAATGTGGGACAAATGAGAAGATTAGTTAATGCTAGTAAGAATTTTGTTCTCTTAATGATCAAACCTAAAGATGATGTTGAAAACAAAGCATTTCAAGGTTGTGATACAAAGTTAAAATCCGATCTATTTGAAGTTGTTAATCAGTATGATGAAATGTTTAAAGAACCTAAGGGATTACCTTTGAAAAGGGGAATCCAACATGAAATTCAGTTGCAACAAGATTTCCCTCTTCCAAACATTGGTATGTACAGAATGTCAGTTATGGAAAATGCAGAGGTTAAAAAACAAATTCAGGAGTTGCTCGACAAAGGGGTTATTGTACCAAGTTCATCACCATGTGGATCTTCGATTGTGTTAGTTCCAAAAAAAGATGGTACGTGGCGTATGTGTGTTGATTTCAGGGCTTTGAACAAAATTACAGTTAAGAATCGTTATCCTCTTTCACTTGGTTTTCTTCAACAGTTGCATTTGGTCATCAGGTATAAGAAGGGCATTTTTAACAAAGTTGTTGATATGCTTTCAAGGCCTATTATTAGTGCTTCAGTTATTCTTAAGCATAGTCCTATAATGCATGGAAGTTATGTGGAGCAATATGCTTTAGATACTGACTTTAAAGAAGTGTATGAAACTTTGTGCCACTCTAACCATGTTGAAGAATTGGATTATCATGTGCATAATAATCTCTTGTATCATCTTGGCAAGTTGTGTATTCCACAGGGGGAAAGAATCAACATTATAAGAGAAGCACATTCTTCTCTTATTGCTGGTCATTTTGGTGTAGGCAAGACAGTGGCTAATTTGCAAAGGTACTGCTACTAGCCTAAAATGAATGAAAGTGTTTCAAGATATGTTTGAGGATGTTCGTTGTGTGCCACAAGTAAAACTAGCAATCGAAGGTTGGGTTTGTATACTCCACTTCCAGTTCCTTCTCGACCTTGGGAAAGTATTTCCATGGATTTGTAGGTGGTTTACCTATGTCGAGACGAAGTCATGATTATCTTTATGTTGTGGTTGATTGATTTAGCAAAATGTGTATTTTGATGCCTTGTACTAAGCAGGTTATAGTAGAACAAACGACACAATTGTTCTTTCAAAATGTTTGGGTGCATTTTGGTTTGCCTAAGTCCATTATTTCTGATAGGGATTCTTGATTTGTTGGAAGTTTTTGGTCGAGTTTATGGGCACTCATGGACACCAAACTTAAAAAGAGCACATCTTTTCATCTGCAAATAGATGGTCAGACAGAGGTGGTAAATCGTACAGTGGTTCATCTTCTTTGTGCTTATTGCAGCAAGCATCCTAAACTTTGGGATGAACATTTACACTACATTCAGCATACGTACAATCGAGCTAAGCACTCTTCGACTCAAACGTCGCCATTTGAAGCATGTTTTGGCTATTTTCCCAAGTCTCCTTTAGATTTTATCTTTGGGAAGGATATTGCTGTTGATGGTCAATATGACATTGATAGGGCAGAAAAGTTCATTGAACAAATTCAGTCAATACATCAAGTGGTGCAAGAGCAGTTGGAAAAGAGTCAGGCCAAGTACAAGACGAGACATGACAAGCATCGTGTTGATCACAGTTTCCAATTTGGAGATGAATTTTGTCTTTACATCAACAAGGCGAGGCTTAAAGGAGAAGGTAAAAAGTTGAAACCAATTCAATATGGTCCTTTCAAGATTATCGACAAGATTGGTAACAATGTTTTTCGTTTAGATTTGCCTCCTTATATGCAGAGGTATGCAGTTGTTAATGTTGAGAATTTGAAGTTGTATGAGCCTCCATTGATGATCAAGGAGAGCATGTTCATATTCCTTCCATATATGATTTTTCTCCAGAGTATCTTACAGAACTGCATGAAGACACCATCCTTGACAGGAGAATGTGAACTTCAAAATGAGGAAATGTGGAGTATCTTCGAGTTGGTCTTAAAGGGACAAATCCAAGCAAAGCCAAGTGGATTGAGGTTGGAAGGGTGAGGGCACTATACCCTCATCTTCACATAGACTAAAAATAGTCTTTTGGAGGTCCAAAATCTTCCCAATGGGGAGGTGTGATCAGGGGATCAAATTTTGCTCAAAAATTCAAAGTTCTCGGAATCACTTCAAAACGGACGAGAGCATAGACCTCATCGTTTCGAACCCAACGCAACTCATTTCATCTCAAACGGACATCGGGAGCGAGAGATATTGCAATCTGTTCATAAAGTCAAACAGACAAAAAAAAATGATGTTGACTGTACAATCTGTACAGGTTGATGTGGTAGGGTCGTATGACCGTACGATGACATGGCATGTGGTGACATTGAAATCATATGTTGGTTGATAGTTAGTCGAATGGGAAGTCGACATATGGCACTGTTTGGGGCAAGTGATTGGGTGCCACGTGGCACCCCGGTATTGGTTGCTTGTTTTGTTTATTAAAATGTATTGGAGTCCGTGGGGTTCGACCCCCGGACCTCCCCACTGCATATAGCTTTCACAAACTCTGACCGACCAATGGGTCACACATTGTGCCTTGTAATATATATGAGTTCAATTGTATTTAAATTCGAGTTATGTGACCATTGGTGGGGGGTCGGGCCGGGGCTTAGCCCCGGCCCACGGTCATTTGTTTTTGCATATGCCCATGACATATACCATATGCACTCAATGGTTGGTGTGGGGTTTTTAAACACATAGCCCGTGGTTTCGTGTTTTTATACATATGACCATACGAAGCACGTGGAGGGGCTTAAGTTTCAAACAGTTGGCAAACGGTTTGGTTTTAAAGCCCGAGGTCATATTGTAACTTCCCATGTACCCAGGTTTTAGGCAGTTAGGGGATGGTGCGCCCATAACCATCCTACAGTTTGCACTGTTGGTGTAGTTGCACCCGGTGCTGGGTTTTCATGCTATATATTGTGTGTGTGCCAGGTTCATTGGACAAGGGTGCATTTT
Source organism: Picea abies (assembly GCA_900067695.1). NCBI lineage: Eukaryota > Viridiplantae > Streptophyta > Pinopsida > Pinales > Pinaceae > Picea > Picea abies. The sequence continues at coordinate 20,620 of CBVK0102080510.1, read as the reverse complement.
GTAGATGCAGAGACAACAAGCTTGAAGGTGGGACTTCCAGGAGGCCTAACTTCTTCATTTTTCGACCGATTGAGGTGCCAAAAAAGCCCAGATAGGGGTTTTTGGATGCTCTGAAGCCATTGGAGCAGTTTGTTGGTCAGTTTGAGCATTGTAAGTCATGTTTTTTAGCACTTTGAGAAATTAATAATAATGATCCATTGGAAGCTGGACCAGGAGATGTAGCCCAAGAGAGGGGTGAACTCCTTTATCAATTGTTGTGTTTATGTGCTTATGTTCATTGATTATGCTATTGTCTATGTGTATTTTACATGAGTAATCCTTTAATTTATGTGTTGAAAAGTTGATCCATTTTCTTTTAACACATAACATTTACTTGCAATAATTTCAAGATTTCAAGTCTTCTTCATTTTTAGATCAGAAAGTGCAACACTCCAGTGAGCTGGGATAATCCAGCTGACAGAGCAGTAGTTGGGCCTGAGCTGCTCAAAGAGATGGAAGATCAAATGATAAAAATTAAACATAATCTAAAAGTTGCCCAGGACAGGCATAAAAGTTACGTTGATAGTAACAGAACCCATAGAGAATTCAAAGTGGGTGACCATGTTTTCCTGAAAGTGAAAACTAATAGGAGTTCCCTGAAGCTGGGAAATTGCGCCAAGTTGGCAGCAAGATTTTGTGGGCCATTTGAGATCCTGGAAAGGATTGGTCCATTTGCATACATGCTTGCATTACCTGCATCTATGACTGTACATAATGTGTTTCATGTTTCACTGCTTAAGAAATATGTATTTGATGCTAATCATATTATCGATTGGACCATCTGATTCAGGTGGAACCAGATGGTGTCTTGCAAGTGAATCCTGTGTGCATATTGGACAGGAAAAGAAAACAGCTCCAGAATTGAGCTATAGAGCTTGTAAAGGTCCAATGGACCTGGTACAGTCCTGAGGATGTGACATGGGAGCATGAAGAGGTTATGTGGGCAGAGTACCCGCATCTTTTTGAAAATTTTGAAAGGCTTGCAGAGACAGTGTAAGTTGCACTGAGGACAGTGAAAAAATAAGGGGAGGGGAATTGTAGTGTCCCCAAGGCCGAGCCCACTGTAAAACAAGTTCTGAAAGGAATTGTGATTATGTTTTATAGGCTGGTGAGCCAAGTTCTTATAAGCTGGAGACTTATGTGTTGTTAGGCCAGGGAGCCTAAGTGTTGAAGGCCAGGAGCCTGTTGTTGTACTTGTATGTATGTAGAATATTTAATAAAATATAAACACCACCAAGTGTAGACCGACCACGATGAATGAGTGAAGGGGGACTGAGCATCCACAGAGTGGGCAAGGAATTAGGGGCTAGAAGGTGGGAAAGGGGATAAGTGTTGAGCCTAGGGGCTAAGCCTAGGGGGGCTTAAGCCTGGGAATAATATTTTAATATTATTCCAAAAGATATGTGCATCATATGTTTTTATCCTAAGTCCTTTTGGAAGGACGCGTGATTTCCCAAGTGGTGGGAGGAATGCGTGCTGGTGGAACGCATGTAGTTCCATGGGTGACAAGTGTCAACCCTGGTGCATGCGAATAAAATGGCCAGGGTGAGCCATGAGAAGGTGCCACTCCCATTCCATTGGATTGTCTAAATGCATACGGAGCTCTGAGCAGTATGACTAACCTGACTCTTGTAGAGAACCTCCATGAGACCCTATGACTCGAATGTCTGTGTCTGATTCTGAGAAATCTCGTGCATGTAACCCCAGCCTACGAGAAGCCTGTGTTGATTTCGGGGAAGAGTCTTTGCTTGTTCAGGAATACTGAGTGAGCCTATGCGAGCATTCCCTATTTTGAAGCCGTGACTGTGAAGCCATCCTATGATTGCCGAACCAGTTTTTGGAAGGCCTCTGTCTGTTTTTCCATGGGATTGTTGAGACTACGCAGTACTGGATTGCGTGAGGCTTGTTGGCCTGTGAGCGACTCCCTCCAGGTGAGAGAGTGCACAGGGGAAGGAGAGAACTCTTGGAAGGAACCTTGTAGCTGCCATAGAGCCCCGAGACTTCCGGTCCGGTCTGTTACTGTAACCCAAGGTAAGGGAGATTGGCAGCCGAAGGACTGTCCAGGTGACAGAGAAGGTGCATTCTCCTGGGGTGAAACAAGAATGTGGGGAATGAGGGTCTGTGGGCAGTGAGCGTGGGATATTCCTTGGATAGAATCCCTTCCGCGCGACTATTTTCCCTGTAACCTCAGCCTGAGCCTAGATTCCTTGCCTTGGGGTGGAGCTTAGTCCCAGCTCGGGGGTGACCCACTGCTAAGTTGATGAGCAGAGCGGTCTAAGGCTAGGAGGTTCGTGGAAGGCCTGCATTTGGTTGGTGGATCCCACCATTGTTACAAGATAAGTGTCTAACTATGTTTTATCACATTTTATCATGTCTCTACTGTAAATGTTATCATGTTTTCCGTTGTGTATACAAATTAATATGGAATGCTATGTATTGTTTAATTATAGCAGTAATGATATGTTTTACTCTGAGTTAAATGTGTTTATTTGTTTAAATGCATGGGATATATGATATCTGTATGAGCTTTGTACAAATGGTGTGTACAAATGGGTATCAGAGCACGAGTACGCCCAGAGTTCCGAAATGGGTGTGCTACATGCACATTTTTGACAATTCGAGGTTTGATGGATATGTCGAGGGGAACAATGGGTGAGATATTGCTTAAGTTCCCTTCGGAAAACACATTGTGTGTGGACTCGAGAATGGTTGAGATGACGACAACGGTTGATGGCGTCGAGATCCATTGGTAGTTCTCGATGGTATGTTGCTCCAGGAAGAGGATGGAATGATGATATCCATCGTCCCAAGGGGTGTCTTCCATGACAGACATGATCATATTGTCTGTGGGAAAAATGACACGGAAAGGATCTGGAGATAACTCACCAAGAGTGGTGGTAGAAGGGGTTTCCGATTGAATGGCCTGATAGGTGGATTCGACTGGACTTAATGGAATTTCATCACTGTAATGAAGATGATCTCCAGGGTCAGGTACCATCCATGGGTCATGAGACGCAGGAGTTCTGTGAATCAAGGTGGAGATCATGTTGATCGAAGCAATGGACGAGCATGGAACATTGGGCAGTGGAATGGGGAAAGTACCCATTAATGAAGAGTCTTTGAGAAGGCCTACACCAATGTTCTCATAACCCGGTGGGGTTTTCGTGATGAACGGTATGTTGCTAGTATGGGTATCCGAGTTAAACAAGGCTAGTTGGTCGACGGTGACTACCTTCCCTTGATGTGGGAAATGTACAACACGAAAAAGAGTCAACACAACTGCGTGCATGGAATCGATCCAGCTACGACCAAGCATAAGATTGTAATCGAGAGGAGCGTCAAAGACTTCCACTTCGACTTGGACCGTTTTTCCTTCTAACGTAATTGAAAATGAAGGAAGGACACCATAGGGATTAAAAATGGAGCCATTGAAGGCTTTAAGAGTGTTTTGGGATTCATTCAAAGAGGGAGAGCCAATGGCTTTCCAGCAGGCAAGAGACATGACACACGTCGAGGCACCCTCATCGATAACGGTTCGACAATTTTTTTTGTCATAGACAATCACTTGGATTTGGAACGTGAGTTGAGGGGGTAACCTTGGAATGTGGTATTCCAAGTCTAAAATTATTAGATTTGTGTCCGTCGGGTCGATTCCACTAATAGCTTTCAACAATGCCTTCCATTGTGTGGGACAACTTTGAAGGACTTCGAGGGTTGACATCGCAGAAGGTGCTTTATCTTCAACGATACTGCAGTTATGGGCAGCATGAGCATGAGGATTGAAATTTGATTTCCAAATGACACCCTTTGGGGGGGGTCGAAGAACTGTGTCAAGGCTCGGTCGTTCAATATGAAGAGGACCGTTGGTAGGGGGAGTCGTGGGAGAGGGTTGTACCAATGAAGGAGGTGGGTCATCAACCTTCTCTTTAGATGGAGAATAATCTTGGCTCGAGTGGTGAGTGCAATGTCGTTCTTCTTTGAATCACCAGTACACATCAATACATAGGATGTAGTAGAAGGGGAGGGTTGGTCATGAATGACCAATTGGGCCTGTTTTTGAGATGGGAAGGGTTGGGATAAAATGGCCGGAGAAGGTGGTTTCGGGGCTCCTTGAAGGAACTTAGTGACCTCGGTGCGTCATGAAAAATCCTTCATGTAGTGATCATCACCACAGATAAGACAAGGGTATCAAGGTTTGCACTTATCCCTATCGTCAATAGGCAGATTTTTGGTTTTCTCTGCTTGTAAAGTATTTTTGTCCTCCTTATTCTTACCCTTTCCTTTTCTGGATTTATTTTTTCCAGCAGGGGTAGATTGAACTGTATTTACCTCAGAAGTCTTTCCAGTGGGAGGGGTAGGAGACGGAGCATTTTGAACATTAGAAGAAGCAAGTTTAGGGTTGGTGCTTGAGGTAGAATGTGGTTTGGCATGGAAAGTTCCAATCACACCGTCGGTTGCATGAGAGGCAGTTGGAGTAGTTGAAGTGGTGGAAGTGGAAGGAGGAGGTGCATCAGGGAGAAAGTAGTAAAGAGTGCCCATTTGTGAGTAAACGAGGTCAAGATATTGAGCACGAATTATAGCCTATTCTTCTATGAAAACTCCACCCATGGCGATGTCACATGCTATGTCATTCACAAATGATTTCGTGAACCACTTTGCCAGCAACTAATCAGGAAGTTTGAGTTTGATGAGACATCATCTCCTTCGCCATTCATGAATGTGATCGGATATATTAGTGACTTTAGTTTGTTTGAAAGAACTCAAAATCTCAGTCCCCATTTCATAATGGATCGGTAACTAGTAGTGGGTGAGGAAGGCCATAGCTAGGGTGTTGAAGTCGACGAAGAAACCTCGTGGTAATTCTATATACCACTTCACAGCAGAACTCGTGAGAGTTCTTTGAAAAAGACGTAAACAAATAGAGTCATCCATCAAAGAGTTGGATGAGCACCAGAGATGAAAATTCATGACGTGATTGTTCGGGTCCTCTCCTGCTTTGCCATCAAATTTAGGGATGTCTGATGGTAGCTTGGCTAGTATAGAGGGCCATTGGGGAGAGTGACGAATTGGATCATTTAAAATCCTTGACAGGTCCGGGAGATCCAAAGTGGCCAAGAAGGGTAACTGTCTATTCACATGCGGGTATTGGTGACTTTGGGGAGGGAATCCTATCAGAAAACCAGTGGGACCATAGGCAGTCTGCATATAATGTGAATAACTAGGTAGATTCAGTGGTGGTTGTGGAGGAAAGTATCTCATGGGATTGTATCCTTGAATAGGGACGTGAGTTTGACCATTCGAGCCCCAAATAAGATTGGACGTACCTGGATATGGTTGGCCTATACTAGGGGGTATAGAAAATGTAGCTGGAAGTTGTTGCCCCCCAGTCGATTGAGGATTATGATGTATCATATGATTCCAATACTGGGCCAAGGATAGAGATATGTTTTGTTTGTAAGGTGGGGTCGGTGGAGGATGTCCTCCAATCGGGGGCTGTGTCCCAATTGGGGGTAGTGTTCCAATTGGGGGTTGTGTTCCAATTGAGATCTGCATTCCAACAAGAAGTTTCTCTACAAGGGGGGGTTGAGTAAAACCTCCTTGGTGAAATTGTCCACCAATAAGAATCTGGTAATTTGGTGTGAATGACGGAATAGAACCACTAGGATTAGAGCTGTCGGTGGAGGATGAGAAAGGTCCTCCAAAAGCGGGTTGAGAAAGTGTCGGAATGAAACCAGGAGGAGAGTGCCTAGAAGAAGAGGGACCACCAGGAGTTCTGGATGGGGTTTGCGTAGGAGTGGGAATAGAATCATTCAACGCACGGTATTCGGGTGGAAGTGTCGGGGTGACACTGGGCGAGAGTGGTGTGCTGATGGGGGCTTGGCTAGCCACGGTAATACCGGTGTGAATACTTGTAGTATCTGTGTAATGGACCATTTCTATCGGGACGGTCAAGATGTGTTCAGATCGTGGAGTGTCTGTAATAGGAAAATAAGAAGCAGTAGTAAAAGGTACTGTGTTTGGGTCCGAGGTTTTGGGGAACACAGGTGAGACGATGATTTCAACACCTGATCCTGCACCAAAAAGGTCTCGTCTAAAAACACTAGTAGACCAAAAAGGATCTTGGCCCTCAGGTCCTGGAAAGGGTCCAGTCGGCAATCCAGAAGACAACACAACTAATTCTCAGGAAGAATTCACTTTCATAATATGTCTCTCAGAATCAGGTTGAAGTCGAAAGTCCTCTCGAGTATTGGTAATTCGAAAACGTTCTAGAGAGTTGGTTATTTCCACTTCCAGTTGTGGAGTGGTAATGTCTTGGACTTCACTCTATTGAGGAGAGACCTCAGGTGAGCTTGTAGGCAAGGGTTGAGAACCTTCTAGATTCTCTGGAGATAAACCCATCATTGTACGTGAACGACGTGGAGGATATATTGTGAACGAGTTACAAACTTACAAAGAAATTCCTATGGTCAACTTGGGTGAACAAACAACACGCGCTAGTAAATAAAATCTAGGAAATAATACCAAGCAAACAAGACCTTCTAATTTCGAAGTCACTAGTTGGTGATGAAATCCAACGTCACAACAATGAGACGAGAAGGGGATGGGCTAGGGTGGAAAATTTATGCTGNNGAGCGGGTGGAAAAGTTACGTTGACGACCTGCTTAACGGACTTACACCCTAGTGCAAGCTCCCACACATAATCGTGGGTATACCCTCCAAGGAGCCCGAGTGAGTTTGGCCAACGTCGATTCTAGGTACCGTGAATACTTGCCCCTCCACAGTCACCTTGTGTAAGACCCTAAAAAGATAGGTCACTAAGGTTATCACTGACAACAATAAATCCTGGGGGGGACAGTTGACAGTCTAATCCACACACAAGGGCAGGGTATCTAGCCCGAAATCAACTCGAGAGGATTCCACTCATCATTGTGGGTATACCTCCAAGTGACCCCCGTAATACGTGCAATCTCTACACCGATATCAACAAAGTAGGGTGAGTAACTCTGTCAATATCAATGCGACCTCATGTTTGACCCTTGTGTGAGAAGGGCATCCAAGGACAAAATGTTGTGAATGGAATTTAACACTCCTTAACACAAGATGTTATTGTGTGTTTTTCTCTTTGGAGAGTGTATCTCTCTGCCTATTCCAAAGCGCTAGCCTAGCTAAATGTTGGTGTAATAGAGCCCTAGAAAAGAGTTACTAGTTAAATTTTAAAATTTTCACAATGTTATTAATGGCTTTTGTTACTCAAGGGAAACAGAGATGAAACTGATGTTGTATGAGACTCTGACCCAACAATGCATAGATAGGAATGAAATATATCAATTTATGTTCAATGAATCCTATGTATGGGAGGGAAAGAGAAGTTTTCTGGAACAATCTTTAACTACGATACACAATTTCCTTTAAAATGCAATTTCAATGAATCACGCAATAATGACAATTCTCTATTGTTTTTTTCAATAATTTAGAGAATTGATTTTCAATATTTTCAAAAACAAAAATGCTTTTGAAAGAAAAAATGTTTTGAACTTTTCAAAAAGGATCTACACCATGATGGTGAAAGTGAGGAAAACCAATGACTAATGAACAAGCAATAAACAAAAACCCAAACCAATCTTTCAATGTAAACAAAAATGACAAGTAGACAAAACTAGTCTTTTCAATTGCATGAGAAGAGTAATCTTCCAAACAATGAGAAAATGAGAAAGACAAAGAACCCCAACTTTCAAACTGATCACCGGCTCTTAACCAAACAAGCACTCAGATTCTAGGATCAGAGAGTATATCTTTGCCAATAAAAGTCAAGAGATGAGAGTTGAGAAAAAGATGGACAGGAAGAGCCTTTTATTTCCAAAGACTGATCGTGCACAAGATCCGAAGACAAGAAAAAATCAACCAATGGTCCAAGAAGTTCTTTTCAGACACCTATACTATTCTGGGCAGCTGAACATGCAAAAATCTTAAATCCAAAAATTTTAAAAGACTGTTCGCAAGCTATCAGTGTTGCACAGTGCGAGAATGGGTCATTTTTGGAAAAAGACAAAAAATTTGAAGGGACTTCTGGACCCAGAGGGTCTATCAGGGTTTTCTGAAGACTCAGAGATTGATAAAAATGGAGAAAGGTAAGGTAAGAGCAAATGGCCAAGGAAAAACACCAAAAAACACAAAAAAAATGGGTTGCATCCCCAGTGGAGTCGCCAATTTTATTATCGAACTAATTGGTAGGTGCAGACACTAACAGATCTCCCTAGATCCACCTGGATCTAGAAAAAAATAGGACAGGACATGACTCTTTCCCTAAGTTATGACCATTGAATTAGCTAGTAAAGAGGAACAAGTGACATACCTTTGTATCGCTTCCTAGGGTCTCTGTTGCTCCTGCTTCGCTCTGGTGCTCTCATGAGGTCAAGACCAAGACAACAAAAACCAACCAAAGTGAAGATAGAAAAATATATTCAATCGTCAACTTATGTGTATGATCAAGGAATTACACAATAAAGTAAGAATGACTTTATGGGAAAAGGGCATGTCACTGTATCATATTAATCGAAAGTAGAAGATACAACCTGATCACCTTGATGTTGCAAGCTTCCTTTCGGTGACTCTTGGTTCCAACACACACACTTGCTCGATCCTTGCATGAAGAAGATCCAATTCCTCTTGATAGACTTGCTAGAGTCTCCAAGCTCTTGTTCAAGCTGGGTTCTTCACACAATTCCTTCACCAATTCTCCAATTAATATTGCTTAACCTTTTCCATGAGAATCCCATCAATATATAAGAGAGGATGAGAATGATCCCACCAAATCAGGGAAACCAGTAACATGATAACCATTTGAATACTAACCCATTCTCTAGAAGATTCCCTTCTAGAACCATCGAGACTTCATCTTTTTCCAAGCTGGAGAACAAGTTCTCACCCTAGATATATAGCACAGTGCAAGAAGTCTGCACCCTAGCTGAAGGCAGCCTACGAGAATGGGTCATTCTCGCACCCTAGGCTATAAGCAACCTGCGAACTCTCTTCAAAAATATGTTTTCTGGGAAGAGATGAATGTCACTTTTCTCAGGAGAAAGTTCTTGTTGGGAGCCTGAGTACACCTTTATCAATACACCATCAAGATGACCAAAATCATGGGTAACACTCATTTTTCTGCAATAAGACCATTGCTACTGTATCAAAAGAAGAAAAAGAAAAAATTAGGAAAACCTTAGAATAATCAAGACTGATCAGCACAGGTGCCTCAGTCAATGCCTTCTTTATTTGGACGAAAGATTCCCTGCGTTCAACAATCCATTTTACTTCATTTCCCTTTTTGAGCATGGTTGTGATGTGTTTCACCACCTCAATGAAATTTGAGACGAACCTCCTCAGAAATTTAATCTTCCCTAAAAAATCCTGAACTTCCTTTCTAGACCTGGGAAGTGATAGGGTCTAAATTACCTCTACCCTATTGGGATCAATTCTCACTCCCTCTGCTGATACTATATGGCCTAACAACTTCCCCTCCTTCATAACAAACACAGATTTCTTTGGATTTAAGGATAGGCCAAACCTCCGGCACTTCAAGAAAACTTTCCTCAAGTGACAACAATGCTCTTTATCAAACCTGGAGAAGACTATGATTTCATCTAGATATATCACCACAAAATGACCTTTCTCCCCGATGAAGGCTATGTCCATGGCTCACTGAAATGTTGCTCCTGCATTCATTAATCCAAAAGGAATTTTAGCATACATGAATGTGCTCCAAGGAGTAGTGAAGGTTGTTTTTTCTCTATCCTTAGGCATGACTGATATCTGATTATAGCCAAAAAAACCATCAATCATGGATATCCTAGCTGCACCAATTACCCTTTTCAATATGTGTTCCATGTTGGGCAAGGGATAGTTGTCTTTCTTTGAGCTCCTGTTCAGGTTCCTGAAATCAACACAGAGCTTGATTTCTCCACTTTTCTTCCTCACCAAGACCAAATTGGCCACCCACTCAGAATATCTCAAGGGGACAATGATTTGGGCATATAACAACTTCTTCACTTCTCTCTCTATGACAACCAGCAACATGGGATTTATCTATCTTAGCTTTTTCCTGAATGGCTTAGCCTCTTCCTTCAATGGGATCTTGTGTTCAATGACAGATGTGTCATTGGTCTTGAGGTCTTCATAGGTCCATGCAAACACATCAGAAAATTCCCTTAATAACTCAATATATTTGGCCCTCTGTTCTTTGGTCAAACTGCTTGACAGCTTGACAAACTTAGGCTCCTCATGTGTGTCGATATTGCACTCCATTGTATCATCATCTCCATTTGAAACCCCCCCCCCC
>CBVK0102080510.1:0-10241 GCA_900067695.1 Picea abies | reverse complement strand
CATTTGAAACCCCCCCCCCCCTTTATTGCCACATCATTCCCATCAAACAGTCTTTCTAAAGGGACAAGTCCCTTTGGAATGTGATTGCTAGGCAAATTGAATAATATGGTGATTAGCAATTTTATTTAAAAATACCTCAGGGTGAGGGTGAATTTTGAGATCAGAATCCTGATCAATGGGCAATGCAGAAAATTCGTCGACGGACTAAAGAAATTTTTCAATTTCAAGATCGTCTTCGAATGCTTTCCAATGCTTGATATTGTCTAGAACAGATGGCCTATATCTTATCTCGACCCCATATTTGATCTTAGGCAGCAGAGGGATCTTGAACAAACTAGCTGAGACAACTAAGGAATTGGCCAAAGTATTCTCCTCTCTTGGAATAAAAGAAATGTTGAAAGCCAAGAAGAAATTATCAATCAGGTCCCACACCTCATTTCTATAACTTCTGAGCCGAGGATGCTTAGCCCGACAAGCATTCCTGACTTGTTGGATTATCAAATCATCATCTCCAAACACTACTACCTCCTCAATTCCCATTTCTTTTGTAGCCCTTAAACCCATAACAAGAGCTTCATATTCTTCCACATTGCTGGTAGTTTCAAATTCTAGCTTATATGACAGGGATATGGTTTCCTACCAAGGGGACACAAGAACCACTCCAGCGCTAGTGCCTTCGCTAGAAGAAGCTCTGTCGAAGAACATTTTCCAAATAGAGGTGGTTGGAGGAGGTATCTCGTGATTAAATATGGGTTGCTTTCTGATTTGGAAAGGGGCTTCAGGAGTCTCATTGATATGCAACAAACTAGACCCCAAATCAATGTCAAGTGCAAAGATGGGGTGATTAGTGGGGTCTGCTTCATCACTAACAATGTAGGCCAGCTGAGCTTCTCTGTACAACCTCCTGTGTTCACTAACAATGTAGGCCAGCTGAGCTTCTCTGTACAACCTCCTGTGTTCCCCTCCAAAGACTGGAATGGTGGCATATGTGAGATCCATATGTAATGTTACTCCAAGTTTTCTAATCCAAGATCTTGACAACAGCATGTCGAACTTGGGGGGAACATTAGCTACTACAATGTCCATGACCACACTCTTCATTGGTAGCTGAAACAAAGAGACCACCAAGTCTTTGATGTCTCCAAGGCATTGCACCCTCCTTGAATCAAAATAGTACAAATTGTGATAAGCCTTTATCACTTCTAGTCCCAATTCTTCCATGACTATTTTGGGCATAAGGTTGTGGGAAGCTCCTGAATCTATGAGGCAATTATGCAACACTTTATCATGTATGTTCAAGGATGTGTAGAAGGGAGGGGATGAATCATATTTGTCTTCTATCATGGGACCTAGGACGATGGATGGATTTTCATCTTGAAGATTTACTGAGTCTATAGAAGGTTGGGGGGACTCGGATTGTAGCATCTTGGAGAGGGACCTTTTGAAATCTTCATTTTTAACTAGTTCTAAGAGGGGTACGGGAATTCTAATATTTTGAATTTCATGCTCAAAACTAAAGGAGGAAAGAGGCTTAGGAGCTTCCCTTACCTTAGATACATGCTCTTTGGCTATTGGCGAAGTATTCTGCGTTTTCTTTTCTTTATTAGTATTGTAGCAGGTTAGCAGGTTTTTCTGCTATGAGGGGTTGATCATGGCTATCAAAATTCCCTTCTTTCTTCTTTGACCTGAGATGATACTTGTTAGGAGTGTTGTTGGCCTTTTCCCCTTTACCCAACTCATTGACTTGACTATTCATAAGGGATTATTCATATATAGATTGATTCAAATGTGGAAAAGGGAAAGTGTCTTCAATACAGTGAATTTCAGGGTTGAGCTCATCTATCTATTCTCCTTCCTCATGAGAAACTAGGTTATTTTGGAGAGGGGTTTGAATCCTCTGCTCGTCTCTATCTTTTCTCCTTTGTTCCCTTTGCAAATCCTGTGACACATTATTGCTAGGCCTCTTGAAGCCTCTGCTATCAGTATTTTGGGGATTTCTGTACATGGGCTTCCCTTCTAAATCCCACCTTTCCATTCTAGCTGAAAGAGATTTTAGCATTTTAGTTACCTCGTCTGTCTAAAGAGGAAGGGGAGAGGAATTGGATGGGGAGGCTTCACGTCTCTTCCTGGATATGTCTCTGTCGGCCCTATTCCTGAGTCGTTCGATAGCCAATATGTTAGATTCTACTTCGATGGCTGCATCCTGCATGTGAGCCAGAGTAGTATCTCTCCTTTCCCTCAACAGAAGGTAGAAATTGGGATCAAAAGTGATATCATAAGTGATCTTAGTAGAGGCTTCTTAGGGATTTATTTCAGCAGGGATCTTATTGTACATTTTGTTGAATCTCTTGGAGAAGTCAGAGACAGACTCTCCTTCCTTTCTCTTCAAATACCTAAACTCTGTCACGTAATACATGAAGTATTTTTTGTCTCCCCACTGTCTCAAAAAGGAATTATCCAAGGCCTCAATCCCATCGATAGATCCAGGAGGCAGGGCCCTAAACCACTTTCTAGCCTCGCCTTCTAGGCTATGGATGAAAATTCTCATCCATACGTCCACATGCATGATAACATGATCATCTGTAAAACTGTAAAAGGCTTCAAGGTGTTCTTCTGCAGTTATGTCCCCTTTGACTGTAAACTTGGGTAGCTGCTTAAGGTAGCCATCTGCTAGAAAGGCATTGAGAAGCTGAGGTAACACAAGGGGAGCATACCTAACAACTATTATAGCCTCCATTCTGGTCATGGGGGGATTTTCTCCTACCATAGGAATATTAGGTGGAGGATAACTTAGAGGAGAAGGGGCTCGAAATACAGAGGAAACTAGAAAAGAGCTTCCAGGTGGAAGGGGAAACAATGGGGGGTTCAGAGAGAAGGCTAGGGGGCTTGAGTCAACAGATTCTTCTCTCTGTGTAGTAGAAGCAACAGTAACAAGAGGGGGAGTGGTAAAGCTAGGAGTGGGGAAATCTTTTGTGGTCTTGGGTCTACGCCAAGGTACAACTTCAGGGGAGAGGAGAGTGACAAGGATTTCTCCCTCTAATCCCAAACCAGGAGGGGAAAACTCAGCAGGAACACTCCCGAAATTCAGGAAATGGGAAACTTCAGAAAAAGGTCTGCTAGGAAGCTGAGAAGAAGAAAATTGAATTCCTACAGAAGGAGATGGAATATTACCTGGTTCGCTAGTGGAAGTTTCTCCTTCAAAGGCCTTTCCTTTTCTAAAAATCACCTTTGGATCAGCTTCAGGTGTAGCTAGAGGCAGCTGTGGATGGGACCACGTGTGTCTACCTTTGGAAGCCACAACTAAAACAACAGGTTCGCCATAGTGGAGTCATCACAATGGAGTCGACAGGTGCACAGTAGCAATCTTGTAGGGCTCTGATGCTTGATGCTTGATGCACCCAGGGAAAATTTTCAAATTCGTCCCCGGCAACGGTGCCAGAAATGTTAGCATCAAAAGTCACTCCTGGATTGCAGTAGGAGTAAGCTTGAGGCCCATCCCTTTATGTCATGATTTTTTTATAAAGGGGGTGATTGAATGGAATTAAACTCAGAACAATATCGCTCACTCAGAAAACTGGGTTGAAACAACAAGGACATGTGAGGTCTTGATTTAACTTAAGCCAGTAAATTTGCATAGTGGTGAGTAAGTGGAGGGAAAGAAAGGGGAAAAGTCTCAGATATGAGATCCTCTCAGACTGAAGAAACTTCAAAGTAAACCTCAAACGTTGCAAAACTAATACAATCAAACATGCATCATATAGTTATAGAACCACCTGACTGGATCATCCATACTTGGGCTTTCAGATTCAGAGGAACAAGGAAAGGAGGAGGTTGGCCGCCATTAAACAAGAAATCTCAAAATATCATTGTATAACCAAAGAACCAGAGGCTTTGCTAAAGATTTGTAGTTGGAAGCTTAGATCTAACATCGATCCTTTACAAAATGGCAAAATTGCCTACATATACCCAAAGGCAATAACAACATCAAAACCGAGACTTATCATTAAAAATCATTACGTCTGCATGTTTACTAGCATATTGCACCTGTAGTCTTTGGACGGTCATGCGCTTATGTTAGATGCAATCAGACTACTGGCACCCCACAGAATAATTGACTTGTCTCGGGTCCTTTTTTGGGCTTTCCATTTATGGTGGAGACGATGTCTAACCACCATCAATCACCTCAATAACTGCTTCCTTGGGATTGGGAACAACCCTGGTCAACTTTGCACTCGGACAACGTGGCAACCTTTCTTTGGTTCTGCTCCTTTGTTGGAATGCTACAAGGAGACCTAGTAGGAGGACATGGATGATACCCTAGTGAGGAGGATGAGGTGATGTTGTGACACCAGATGAGAAATGCCACGGGGTATGGATAGGACATAGGTGGAAGTGGCATGGAGCACGGGGCACAGGTGGGTGAGAGAGGTAAGGTGGAAGAGGAGTAGGTACGACCATACAGATGGAGGATAAGAGGGACAAAAGGGAAGAGGAATATGTCATGGGGGAAGTGGAAACCGAGGAGAAAATGCGGGGAGGAACACCTGGCAGGAGGTGATAGGTGGGAGAAAGGGAAGGGGAAAGAGATAGGCCAGGATGGTGCTGAGTGGAAGACACATGGTGGAAGGTGGATGATGGAGGAAAATCAAATATTTGACAAGGGGGGACCCGCTTTAAGCCGCCAATTTTGGACTCCCCCCACTATTAAAGGTAAATAGGAAAAGGGGTTCTGGTTTCCAACCTTGACTGTAGATCCAGGCTCCCAAATCCAGGTTGTTGAAAGATGCATGCTCAATTCCAGACCGCCCCCCTTTTTTAAAGGTAGAACGACAAAGGGGGTCTGGAATGGAATCCTGGTCGTAGATCTGGACACACAGATCCTAGCCACTCAGATTTTCCCGCTCCTTAGCTTCATGCACCGAGATTCATCCCTGATGGATGGATGAGACTACTCCATGATCAATGGACCAAATTCTTTCAGGAAATCTCCCATCGGGAGTTCTGCTCCTTTTCTCTTCGAAGTCCTGGTAACCGAAATGCAATGAATCTCGATCGCGTGCCACCTGTGTCTGCTGAAATGGACGGCCCCAATCACTTCTACGATATAGGTGATGTCCTCAATGCTAATCCTCATGCAACTTTGCTAATCACAAATTCCCGTTGATCGTCGATCTGCTCCCTCGACAAATCCTGGCCATTGAAAATAGATCATCGCTCTCTCGCTTGACTTTGAACTCCGAACAAGATTTTCTGAGATATGCACTTGGGCACTTCTAGCACAGGCCGCGAATAATCACCCTTTAGTGGGTTTTTAGCCTGCCTCTTCTCCTTTTTCACCATGGGCTCGACTTAGGACAAAAAACGGTCCATACCAGAATTTGTGCTAACACCTATTAAAGAGGGGGAGGGGGAGTGATCCTTGCGGGTGTGATCATACTAGCGTTAATGCACCACATCCCATCCAAACTCCGTAGTTAATTGTGCTTGGGCTAGAGTAGTACTGGGATGGGTGACCTCCCGGGAAGTCCTAGTGTTGCACCCTCCCCCCCTTTTTGCATAGCTCTATGGGGAGGGAGCTGTGCTGAGCCCCGAGCAGGAGCAGCGTGCTGCCTCGATTCTCGCAATTGTGGGAAGAGGCGGCGTGGGTGGGCATCCGAAGGCTTGCACGTATTGGCAGATCGGTTATTGGCGCTACTTGAGGGTGGGAATCCGATGTACTGAGTTGGTGCCTTGAATGTGTTGCACTTCTCGGAAGCCTCTCTATGCAGTGTCGTCGGTGGCCGTGGAACTTACACCTTTTTGTTCCTCGTCTGGGGGAGGGGGAGTGATCCTTGCGGGTGTGATCATACCAACATTAATGCACTAGATCCTATCAGAACTCCACAGTTAAGCACGCTTGGGCTAGATTAGTACTGGGATGGGTGACCTCCCGGGCAGTCCTAGTGTCACACCCTCTGCCCCTTTTGCACGACTCAGTTTGGATGGAGCCACCACCACCGCATCGATGGATCAAGTGCTTTTAATGCCCACCCTCCCCCACGGCTCGGTGATTTCCATTGAAGAGGGGGAGGGGGAGTGATCCTTGGAGGTGCGATCATACCATTGTTAATGCATCAGATCCCATCACAACTTCGTAGTTAAGTGCGCTTGGTCTAGAGTAGTACTGGGATGGGTGACCTCCCAGGAAGTCCTAGTGTTGCACCCTCCCCCCCTTTTTCCATGACTCCGCATGGAGGGAGTCATGCCTAGCTCCGTGCTGGAGTAGTGCACCAACCCGATTCTCGTAGTTGAGGGTAGAGCCGGCATGGGTGGGCATCAAGAGGCTTGTAGGTGGCTCCATGTCGGTTGTCAGCACTTCCCTAGGGTGGGACTCTAGCGTACCGAGTTGGTGCGTCGAATGTGATGCACCGCTCGAAAACCTCTCTACGTAGCACCACCGGTTGTCACAAAACTTATGCATTTTTGTTCCTTGTCCAGGAAAAATGCGTTGTTCTGGGGGCCCGGGTCATGAAACCCGACACCGACTCGAGAAGTCATTGGTGCCTTCCACTTTGTGTAGCGCCATTGAGGAGAAGAGAGCGAAATGTTGGGTGGATCCGATCCAGATCGAACACTTTTAATGGCTGCCCTCCTCTCCCCACCCTCCCTCGTGGCTTGGTGATCTCCATTGAAGAGGGGGAGGGGGCGTGATCCTTGTGAGTGCGATCATACCAATGTTAATGCACCGAATCCCATCAGAACTTTGCAGTTAAGCATTCTTGGGATAGAGTAATACTAGGATGGGTGAACTCCTGGGAAGTCCTAGTGTTGCACTCTCCGCCCCTTTTTTCACGGCTCCGTGGGGAGGGAACCTTTGCATCAATGTATCGAGTTCTTTTAATTCCCCCCCTCTTCTCCCTTCCATCCCCTGCGGCTCGGTGATATCCATTTAAGTAGGGAATGATCAATAAGGGCATATTCTAGAACCTACACTTTGGTCCTCCAAGATCAAAATCAAATCAACAAAAGAGAAACAAGTGTCCAAGCCTATAACTACTATTAAGATGAAGAAGAGGAAGTTATTTTAGGAGACTTCCACCCCTATCAGAAAATCTGAGGAAGTCTCACTTCCTATACGAAGGATGACCAAAAGGATGGCCAAGCATACAATAGTTCCACATATGCCTTCTCTTCAAAAAGAACCCATTGATATTCTGAATTATATAGAAAGAGAAAGTGGATATGGAGCTACTATTAGTGAAACCGAGGGGTTGGTGACAAAAACATTGAGGGGTCTAAGAAAGGAGAAGGAAGCTCTAGAGGAGGACGACCAAAAGGATGACTAAGCATACAAACAACCACATCTGGTCCTGACAAATCTCTAAGCAGACAACAATTGATAGTGAAGTTTGGTAAGTTGAAACAAAAAGTTGTGCAGTAACAAGTATTGGATAGGCACATTAAGGCAGAGAATGCACAATTAAAAGAATATAATTCAAGGTTACAAGATGCACAAGAAAAGGTCTCTGCTAAACTCAACAAAGTCTTATGGTTGATCCAATACACTAGAGTGATTTGGAAGGAACTGAGGAGTGAAGCTTCTGGTCTTAACATCCTACAACCAGAGAAATGATGGGGAATGGTTCAATTTTGCAACAAATTTTGAGTATCAATTTTGATGTTGTTGCATGAAGACATGCAATGACTTTAGCATGGGGGAAATGTTGAGTCTCCATTTTGACATGTCTAATGTCCTATATTACCCTCTATTTGAGCCTATTTACCTATGCTATATATATCTAATTGATTGTTTCCTCCATAAATACACTTGATGACCTTGTCCATATACATAAAGAGGTAACTTATGATTAAGGCATGATTTGTTTATTTTTCTTGAGTTAATTCGATTAAATGCTTGATTATGTATGATCCTAATCACTTGACTCTTAAGCAACATTGATCCGGTACCCAACCTATTCCGGTACCAAGGCTCCACCTATTTCGGTACCCGCACAACATTGATCCAGTACCAACATAACCACATAGCATTTATCTGGTACTAATATTGCACCTAATTTGGTACTGCATGGGCGCCTAATCCGATACGCAACTGTGTCCTTTCTGTACCAAACCCCTATTTCCAGAATTCACCTGTTGAACGAGTATGCTGATGGAGATTCCAATAAGTCATTTGAATCGAAGTCTCTAAAGTGGTTTTTGAGATCAAAATAGACTTCATCACTCATGCACTTCGTGTCATGAGGATGAATTCCATCCCTTGAAATTCGATATGAATTTGTGAGATCGGAAGAGCGGTTCAGCAGGAATGCCGAGACCGATCTCGCTTGATTATGTATGATCCTAATCACTTGACTCTTAAGCAACATTGATCCAGTACCCAACCTATTCCGGTACCAAGGCTCCACCTATTCCGGTACCCGCACAACATTGATCAAGTACCAACATACCCGCATAGCATTTATCTGGTACTAATATTGCACCTGATTCGGTACTGCCTGGGTGCCTAATCTGATACTCACGGATGCAACTGTGTCCGTTCTGTACCAAACCCCTATTTCCAAAATTCACCTGTTGAACGAGTATGCTGATGGAGATTCCAAGAAGTCAGTTGAATCGAAGTCTCTAAAGTGGTTTTTGAGATCAAAATAGACTTCATCACTCATGCACTTCGTGTCATGAGGATGAAGTCCATCCCTCAAAATTCGATATGAATTTCCAATTATAATATTTTAAAAACTATTTGATAATTATCCTTAGATATTGATAGTAACGACTCACCTTATTTATAAGGGATGATGTATAGGCGATAGAATAGTATGGATGTAATGAAGCAAGTATCAATAACATAATGATACATATTTTCATAATGTATGAGATGATGAACTGTTGATTCAATTTACAAGTTGAAGGAATACAAATGACATGTTGTGCAATTCCTGATTATGATTAGAACGTTTTAGTCTATTATCTCTTTAGAGGTACCTTGTTGGTTCGACAAGGGCCCACTTCCCCAACCAAGGTAAACCTCCTTGTACATGTTTTGTGTGATTGTGTGAGTGTGAATATTTAATAGTGGTGTGTTTTCAATGATTTCAAATACATTTTAAAGTTCAACATAGAATCACTTGCTTCTAAATCAATGTCAGTAATTAGACATTGGACAATTGGACATAATAGATAGTTTCCTTTCCTACTTCTACGGGTTAACATTTAATTGATAAGAGTCTGATGTGTGGGACTGTTAAGCAAATGTTATTATTTTGAGTTTGTAATTGTGGTGTTCTTAGTGGGTACAGGAACAATAGGAATTCATATTTTAACTTCATGTTCCATAATGAAGCCTCTCAATCATGTTGGTTGTTTCCTGTCCTAAAGGAGGTTTGATTGAATAGAATAGAGTTGTGATTGATTTCTATTTAAGAGTGACTAAAGTTTATTGTTGATTATTGTTTTTGATTCCTACAGGGAACAAGATCTTGAGTTCATCTCTCTATTTCATAAGCCTGGAATGAACAGACTTGTCACCTAAGAAAAAACCTTTTGATTGAGTGTTTGTTTGAGAACTTTTGTTATCAGTTTTAACTTCTGAGTTTAAAGTCATGTGAATTATTCAAAAATTCTAGAAACACAATATTATTTTTTTTTCCATGGCTAGAAACAAAGTATTATGTTATTAATTATTTCCTATTTGAGCTAGATACAACAGACATAGGTAGGTTACATGTCCTCGGCACATATAGTGTAACAACTCTTTCAATTACGAATCCCAGATTGACATATAAATGAGTGTAATATATTGAACATATTATACACCAACACCCTTTTTGGACGGCTCTGTGGGGAGGGAGCCACGATGAGCTTCATGATGGATCAGGCACTCTTATCCCTCCCCCACATCTCAATGATGTCCATTGAAGAGGAGGAGGGGGCATGATCCTTTTGGGTGCGATCATACTAGCATTAATGCACCAGATCCCATCAGAACTCTGCAGTTAAGCATGCTTGGGATAGAGTAGTATTGGGATGGGTGACCTCCCAAAAAGTCCTAGTGTTGCACCCTCCCTCCCTTTTTTTCACGGCTCCATGGGGAGGGAGTCGCGACGAGCTTTGTGATGGATCTACATGTAACCCAGTGATCCATATTATTTTCGGCACAAAATGAGAGCGGAGATATAATAAATAAATGCACAAGGATATTGCAGATATTCAATAATATAACAGAAATGTATCAAAGATGCAAC
>CBVK0102080509.1:0-10825 GCA_900067695.1 Picea abies | reverse complement strand
TTTTATAAATATCCTATAGTATCCTACTAATCCCATAAAGGATTTGATGTCTGAAACATCCTTCGGGGTAGGCCATTCCATGACAGACCTGATTTTGTCAGGGTCCACCGCTACTCCTTCTTTGGAGAGAACATGGCCTAAGTAATGTATTTTCTTCTGGAAGAAATCACATTTGTTGAATTTGGCATAGAGCTGATGTTCTCTTAGCACTTGCAGCACAAGTCTAAGATGCTCTTCATGCTCTTTTCTGTTCTTGGAGTAAATTAATATATTGTCAATAAAGACAAGCACAAATTTTTCTAGGAACTTGTTGAGTACATTGTTCATCAAGCACATAAAAGTGGCAGGGGCATTGGTCAACCCAAATGGAACTACCACAAACTCATAGTGACCATACCTCATTCGGAAGGCAGTTTTATGGATGTCTTCACCCTTGATTCGGACTTGATGGTATCCTGACCTCAAGTCAATCTTTGAGAAAATAGACGCACCCCCCAATTGATCGAACAGATCATCGATCATGGGCAAGGGGTACTTGTTCTTTATGGTTACCTTATTGAGTTGTCTATAATCTATAAACAGTCTAAGGGTATCGTCCTTCTTTTTCACAAACAGGACTGGTGCTCCCCATGGAGACACGCTAGGCTGAATATAGCCCTTATCCATCATTTCTTTTAATTTCAACTTGAGTTCAACCAACTCGGGTGTGATCATCCGATAGGGTGTCCTAGACACCGACACCGCTCCCGGTGCAAGTTCTATCGATAAGTCTATGTCCCTTCTTGGAGTTAGACCCAGTACCTCTTCCAGAAACACATCCCTGTATTCTCTCAGGATAGGGTGATCGCGAGGGTTTGGTTTGTCATCTTCAATTGTTTTCAACACCTGTATTTCATATAGGGTACATCCCTTTCGGAAATACTTTCTCATTTGTAGATATGATATTTGTCTCACTGAGACAGGTTTTCGGATCCCTTGAAGGGTTATCCTCTTCCCTTCCTTACTTACACATTCCAAGGTCTTATGGTAACAGTCCAATTTGGCTTTATGGGCAGCTAGCCAATCCATACCAATAAACAAATCATATGATCCCAGGGGTAATATGTTAAGGGTTTCTTGGGTGGGGAATTCACCCAACATTAATTGGCAGGCTGGTATGACTTCTGCTATCCTCCTTTTGGTGCTAATGGATAACTGTACCAACCATGGCTGGATATGTTTTTGTGGTTGTAGTTTACACTTGTCAACAGCTTTAGGGGCTATATAACTCAAATTTGAACCAGGGTTAATTAAAATAGACACTAGATGGTTGGAAATCATACCTTCTATTTCCACTACTAAAGCTTGGTGGTCAGCTTGGTTATTATCCAAGGCTGCATAAATTTGTGGCACACTCCTGGCCACATCATTGATGGTAGTACCTTCCTGTATGTTATAAATCCTTCCACTATTCTATTGTTGGTGTGGGCAGTCTCTCAAGAGATGCTCTTCTCCACAACCCCAACATTTCAAAGGTTATCTCTTTGGGTTATCAATCTTCAATGATATGGGTCCAGAAGTTTTATTTCCACTCAAGGAGGGAAAATTCTACTGGTGCATACTCCAGGATGGGAAGCTCATCCTTGGGTTCTTCTTATAGTTCTTAAATCCTGTGGATTTAATTCCCCTTTTCTGAAATCTTGAACTATTCTTTTGTTTCCATCCTTCGTGAGGTTCTGCTCGATGCCCAAACTGTTCATGATAATAGGTTGCCTTTCGAATAGTATTGTAGAGTCTTTGGTTCATCAAATTCAATTCTATTCCGATAGCCCTTAGGTAGTCCACTGATGAAGCGTTTCACCTTTGGATTTTCTACTTTTATATAGGGTACATACCTCAACAAATCGAGGAATTTGTTGACATATTCTTCTATAGTGAGTTGTCCCAGTTTGAGTTCATAAAACACTTTAGTCTTTTCGTCGAAATATTTTTTCGACGGATATTTCTTCTGGAAGTATTTCTCAAACCATTCCCAAGACAGGTCCTCTTCGTGAACCCCTTTCACATTCTTAAGGTCTTCCCACCAAATGGAAGCCTTTTCATTTAAGTTGAAGGTGTCCACTCGGGCCTTCATATTTTCTGAAAAGTCATGGACTCTGAAATACTTCTTTAGTCCAAGCAGCTAGGCCTTTGCTTCCTCTCCCTTCTTTATTTCACCATCGAAGGAGGGTTGTTTGGCTTTTTCAAATTCTTGTAATTTTCGACCTTTGGATTGCTTTTGCTTCCTCTATTTCTTTCAGGAATAGGAACTGGTTCTACTGCTAGAAGAGACTTCTGATTCGCCAACTTCCTTCTCAGAGGAATCACTCGGCACTGGTCCTTTACCTCTGGGGTGGACCTTTTTCGAGGTGCTCCTCTCAGTGTGGCCACTGATATGACCATGTTTCTGTGTTTCAGGTTCATTCTGCATTTGTCTTTGTAGATTGGATAAACTTTGGAGTAAAACTATGTTAATTTCTTTTTGCCTTTCGTGTTCTTTCATCATCCTTTCATTGTCAACCTTGCAGCTTTGTAATTCGACCATGAGACTCCTCACAGTCTCGGCTAGGTTTGGAGGGGTCCCTGTTGCCCTCCTTTCGTCAGACTCTTCGTCTCTATTGTGGGAGCCTTCTCCCACTTCATGGTGAGTCACCATACTATGCGTTGATAATTTCCCACAGTTGATCTTTCGCTTGTGTGCAAAAGGGAAAACGTTGGTTGTTATTCAATATTTATATTTATTTATAACCAGTACAAAAATTCATATTTTCACATGTACACACACACAATAGGGGTTTTTCATTCTTAACTCTGTCTTCTGATTAGGAAGGTTAAGACAGGGGGTTACTCCTTTTTATGAATATTCCGAACGGAGCTTCTACGCAACCCATTCATGAGCCCAAGCAGGCCAAGTGTTGTAACCATGCTCTGATACCAATTTGTCACATAACCACTACGGCATAATAAAAAATTTGTCGAATTATCGAGGATCAAAATCCTCAAAGTCCTACGGGGGCCTAGCGTAGGCTAGTTCTTCTCTATTCACCTCCCTATGATCGCGGATTAGGACCACTAGCCAAACAAACCAGGGGCCTTTTCATGTTTCGTGACTCAGCGATACAAGTGAGTCCAATCTTAAAGGTAGGATGGCGAGGGGGCTTCAAAATGAAATCCTAGCCGTAGATCTGGGCGCACAGATTATGGCCATCTGGATCTACCCGTCACTTAACGACAAAGCACTAGCTCCCTCTCTTTAGTCCCTATCTCGATAAGACCACATACGCACCTAAATGTAAGCGCCTTTCACAACTTCGCGACCTCACGAGTCGGGGGTCGAAGACCCTCAAAATTTCTTCACCGATCACCGATACCCGAGATTATGATATGGTATGGCCCTTCCTTATTAGCGCTTTCCATGCATGACCACTGGCTAGGCTAAGGACTAGGTCCTCTCGCTACTCACCACTTCATGATTTCAAAGGGTGAACTCTCATGCTCTTCTTCTCTGAAATCCCGAGACGTGAAAGTCAGCAATGGTTGACTTCCTCTTTGCACTTCTCACAACTCACAACCTCGTGAGTTGGAGCATTGAACCTTCGTGCTCCTATCTCACGAATCTCTGCGACTTGAGAATTCAACAGAGTGTTGACCCCTTTCCGGGCGACGCGTGCCCACCTGTCAATTGCACGGGCCCCACCTAAAGGATGTGGCATGTGTTCTCACAATCCTCGATGATCGGCACTTCGCGACTTCTACTATCGAAAGTGAGTCCTTTCAACCTCCCAACCGCGAATGTGTGAAATGCGATGGGGTTCTTGATCCAACGGTCCTCCCGTGACCTAGATCCAATGGCTATCCTCACTCCTCATGATTTCGTGACTTTGTGACTCGAAGCGCCCAACCCTTGGGCTCTCACCTTGCAAACCTCCGAGTTCGCAAGATCCCTAGATCTATGCCACCTGTCCTCCTCTTAACAGACGGCTGTGATTTTCTCGTGGTTTCACGACTTTGAAACTTTTGGGACAGGAGTCTCGCCTCTTACCCTCTGATATGCCTAAATGGTGAAATTCTGACACATCGTCTACACAGGTCCCACGATGGATCTTCCCACCTTTTTGGAATTTCATACTTCGCGAATCTGGATGTTGTGCTCTCAGATCTCCTACTCACAAAACCCCGAAATGGTCAACAAAGGTTTCACCTCTGTGTTGACAAGTATGCCACCTGTCCATTCTCAGATGGACGGTCCTAATTCTCTTCGTGACTTTGCCACTCACGAAGTCGAAGGACTTCCTCTTCTGAACCCCAATGTCTGAATCCTTGATAGAGAGGATCTTGTGACAAGTGTCCTTCCAATCAGATGGCTCAGATTCTCTCGCTATTTCGGGACTTTTCACCTCACGACCTTGCGAGTCTTGATGCAAATATTTTAACCCTTCAACTCACGAATCCCCGAAATGAGATTTCGTGAGTGATCCAACAACTGTCAGGTTTTCTAATTAAGATCTGACGGTTCAGATCGGTCCCATGCTGTGCACTCTCCCTCGGCTCCCTGGACGTGGAAAATCCAATGGTCCAGATACTCTCACGGACCTTAGGGATCTACAGTCCCGATTTCTTCCCTACTCGCGAAGATAAAGGAAAAGGGTTTAGGAATGTAACGCCCTCATTTCTTCCTCCAACCTAATGGTCATGAACGACTGCAGATTTTCCGATGGGATCTCATCCATCCATCGATATTTATCTATACGCTTCCATTTTGGGACTTCACAAGTCGGGGTTTCGAGACTTGCGGATGCAAGGGATTATGTCTTTGGGTATTCCGATTACTGAAATGCCGAAATACCGAAGTAAACAGGGTCCATTCTCCCTCGTGCAGGGTTTTTGGGGCTTACGCCAATGAATCCTCCAACAGACTCTTGGTTCAACTGTCCAGAAAGGTATTTCTATAGGGAGATCTATACGGGGCATTCCTGGAGACAAATAAGGAAAAATAATTTCCCGAGAAAAGACTTGAAGTCTGAATTGGTTCAATATACGTATATATACTTTTATCTATAAAATAATCCATTCATGGTTTTTCTGCTACAGGAATACAACTACCATTTCTGATTAAACACCACACAGACAGTCTGATATTGAAACCCTTCATAATTTCACAGCTTATGAGCATAAATGTCAGAATATACATTTCAATATACAAGATGTAAAACACTTATCAGAAATAACACCAGAAGTGAGTGCAACTACTGAGAGGGGTGCTCATTTCCACCCAACTGTAGGCTCAGTGATTCCAATAGGATTTACCACTAGCCACCCCTGAGCTAAGACCACGATGCTGCGAGACTATGTCTCTATTTTCCAATGACCGAGAATGAGGGTTACTCTCCCCCTTCTCTGCTATCACCCACTCTGTATTTTCCAGAGTTTTTTTTCTCCTCTCCTCGTGTCTTCCCTCCACGCTTCCTTCTCACGCATTTTCCTCTTGCGAGGTTGTGTGTGGCATGATTTCCCTCACAGTGGTCAGGCTCAAGGCTCCTACGGATGGGCGATTCACTTCCCCCATCCCTCATTAATTCCTGAGGAGCCATCTACCTACCATCCTGCGAGTAATTTATTTCGAGCAAGCGAGCCGCTCTTGGTTCTCCGAGCCAGTGAAGTCCAAATATGGTATTGGTTTTCGGTGGAAGTTAACGCCACCTTTCCAGGTCCATTCACATCACACATTCACATTTTTTAGTTTGCCACAGTTCTTGGCCAATATAGTTATTTTTACAAACTGGGGGAAACAGGGTGTTACATCTACAATCCTCAAGATTGGAGCGCTAGTTAATAGTTTCTTCAAATGTTGGAAGCTTCTCTCACATTCTTCTATCCATTGAAATTTATTCTCCTTCCTTTGCAAGGAAGTGATGGGGTGAGTTATCCTTGAGAACGCTACAATGAAACTTATGTAATAGCTAGATAGACCCATAAAGGATCTAACTTCTGTCACATTCTTCAGCGCTGACCATTCTCTGATGGCTTCTATCTTCTTAGGATCCACGACTATCCCATCCTTTGAAATGATATGTCCCAAATAATGGATCTTCTTTTGATAGAATGAGCACTTGCTTAATTTGGCATACAGTTGGTGCTCTCTTAGCACTTGCAACACCATCCTCAGATGATTTTCATGCTCTTCCTCTAACTTGGAATACACCAAGATGTCATCAAAAAAGACTATGACAAACTTTTCTAGGTATTCTCTGAATACACCATTCATTAGGCACATGAAAATAGCGGGTGCATTTGATAACCCAAATGGCACTAGTGTGAATTTATAATGACCATACCTTGTTCTGAAGGAGGTCTTGCTGATGTCTTCATCCATTATCCTTACCTGGTGGTACCCCAACCTGAGATATATTTTTGAAAATATCTCGGCATCCTTCAACTGGTCAAAGAGATCATCGATCCTTGGCAAAGGATACTTGATCTTAATAGTCACTTTGTTCAACTTTTTAAAATCGATGCACAATCTCATTGTCCCATATTTCTTTTTCACGAAAAAAGACTGAGGCACCCTAAGGTGACACACTTGGGTGTATATATCCCTTCTTCAGAAGTTCTTCAAGCTGCAATTATAGTTCTTTCAACTCTAGTGTACTCATTCTGTAAGGAGTTTTTGACACTGGAGTTTCTCCAGGCATCAGGTTTATAGAAAAATCAATATCTCTCTTTGGGGGTAGTCCTGGTACCTCCTTGAATACATCTTCAAAATCTTCCAGGACTGCATGGTCTTCAATATTTGACACCTTATCCTTAGCCTCCATATGGGCTGCAAATATTTGGCAGCCCTTCCTGTAGCACTTTTTTTAGCCGCATTGCTGAGATTTCTCTGATAGTAACTGCCCTTGGGATTTCCTACACTCTCCCTGGGTTTCCTTCCTCATCCAGGCAAGTTCATTCCTTGTTATGACAGTCTAAGATGGCATGGTGTTCATCCCAATTACAAAGTCATAGGAACCTAAAGGTAAGATGTTCAATTCATCCCTTGTGCTCAGTCTGTTCATGTCCACTGGATAGGATTTAACCAACTCAAAAAATTTCTCTTGGCTCCTGTAGCCAGCTACACTAACCAAGATTTTCCATGCTTGATTCTTGGAAAATGTAAAATTTCCACCATTATAGGACCTATATAACTATGAATAACTCCTGAATCAATTAAAATGTTAATGGTTTGTGTGTTGATCATACCTTCCACTTCAATCACATGTGATTGATATTCTACTTGCTTGTTGTCCAGGGCTGTGTAGATCCTTGGTACACTTATGCCAATGTCCTCCACTGTTTCTTCCTGTTGAACATTGTGGAAAGCTCTCACTTTGTCATTGTTGTGGGGGCAATCTCTGTACCTATGATTTCCTTTACAACCCCAACATTCCATAGGTGATTGTCTTGGCATTTTCCCACCTACTTCATCCTTCCTAGGCTCTCTAAAACCTAGCTTTCCTTGAGGGATATTTATGAGAAAGGATGGATTAGTTCGCTTCTTCCTCTGATCCATCTTGAATTTCTTCTTGTCTTCCCAAGCCCTTCAGAGAGTGTGATTTTCTCTTTGTTTCTCATATAACCATTTTTCTCTACTTATAGTTTCATCCATAGTTTTAGGATCATCATACTAGATCTTGTCACTGATGGAAGGTGGAATTCCACTCATATACCTTTGAATTTTAACAATCTCTTCTTTGATGAAAGGGACATACTTTAGTAATTTAAAAAACCTTTGTTCATATTCATCAATAGTCATGCTATCCAGCTTGAGTTCAAATAACTCTTTCATCTTTCCGTCATAGTATCTATTAGTCAAGTATTTCTTTTCGAAATACTTCTTGAATTCCTTCCAAGTAACATTTTTCTCTTTAATGTATTGTACCTGCACAAGTTTATCCCACTGCATGGATGCCTCTCCTTTCAGTTGATACATTGAAATCCTTCCTTCTGCATGAGAGTAATAATTCTATAGTTGGAAATATTTCCTCATGCCAAGCAGCCATGTCTCGGCATCTTCCTCCTTCTTGTGCTCTCCATCAAACATAGGAGGTTTAATCTTGTTCATTTCTCCCTTCAATTCATCCACTCCATATCTCCTATGCTTTCTAGTAGGAGATGGGATTGAACTATTGTGTGCCCTCCTCTTGAAGTGCCCTTGGGAGTGACGATGGTATCTACCAACACTCCTTGATTTCCTCTTCTCATCAGGAGACCCGTGACTTCCTAACTTATTGGAGTCACTCTCCTTATCCAATTTATTTTCTATCCTTTCCAGGATTTGTATCAACTTTATTTTGAATTATCCCTTTTGTTCCCTGGATTTCATGAGCTTTTTGTTATCTGCTCGATGAGTCTGGACATCTTTCTGCAATCTTTCAATGATTTTCATCATGTTTCCCTCCTTATATATCTCTTCTCCATTCCCATTGGACATTGATCCTTCAAATCCCAAATGGACATCCATTCCTCTAGCTTCATTCTCTGAACTGGAAGCATTATGTGCCCCCTCCATTTCTCTGCACTAACCGTAAATTCAAATCGGTTCTGACAATCATTAACTCTACAAACACAATGTGCAGTCAACCGAAATTTTTCAAGCCATCAGTCCTTAACAAATTCCACAGTATTCATAAACCAATATGATTCAAGAAAAATTTCAGATTTCATTATGCGGTTCTCGAGCAATCAAGAATCCCCGCAGATATTTTCTTTCCGAGCTCTGCTCTATTCTACAATAATTTTTTTCGAGCACTAGCCCCTTTCTCTTAGCCCCCAACCTATGCAAGCACAGGTTGTGGCCAAGCACTAGGTCGATAGGAGATTATTTGGGACTTCAGGCCTCCAGCTTTGGAAATTTTCAAAGCACATCACAACAAATCTCTTGAATTTCTGGATTGACGAACTCACGAAGTAGGGTCTATCAACAGTCCACAACTACCCAACATCCAACGGCTGACACCCACTGTGGAAATTCAAGCATCTGAGCTTCGAGACTTCAAAGCTTCAAAGCTTCGATACTTCGAAGGATTTCACGTATACACACCCCCAAAACCCCAAACCATTAATTTATGAACACTTCCATGTCACCTTTGGTGAAGTCATTATGCCTCGTCACCTCGAAGTTATGAAACTTTTGAAACTTCTTCCTTTCACTCCCTTATGAACCACTCTTCTGGAGTTTCAAGTCTCCAGAATTTTCAACTGGAGCCATGCATCCACTGGGACCCACGGTTTTTGTACTTGAACTAAGATACCGAATAGTCACATCACTTAACTCCTTTGAAATTGAGGGGGCATGCATTCATGATTTGGAGTAACCCTCCTTTCATCTCGCAATTCCTCTGACACTGACACATAACCCCCTGGTAAAACCATGGTTTGGATTGCGGGACTGGCTTGAGAAATTAATTCATGTGCAATTTGGTTCCCCACAATTTCTCCCAGTCATCAATGTGGACGTGATCAATGCCAGTGTGGGGTCGCCGACCTTTAACTATGTTATGCAACCTCAAGGCCCACATAGTATAGTTGTCAACATTATGGGTGAGGGGCATGTGGCAGTTATAGGAGAGGTCCATGTCACCTCTATGTGATGTCATCATGACTCACCACTTCATCTCTTCGGGGCTTCAGAGCTTCAGGATTCGGGAGTTCTCGCCTCAGCACACACTAATTCTCTCGAACGCCGAAATCCCAAACAAGCCAATCTGCTGACACAGGTCCCTTTTGATGGGCGGTCTAGATTACGCTCGACTTTGAATCTTTGTTAGTTCTTTGTCCTTCATACCGTGCCATAACTTCTACCCTTAGATTGATCCAATGGTTTTGATCCACTTTGACCCAATAAAACGGTTGATCTCTTCTCCCCAGATCTACGATGTAGTTCCACTTCGAGGACTTCAGGGCTTCGGGGCTTCGTCCTCTTCCACTCTATAACACATACTTCATCGAAGTCTTGAATTCTTAAGGGACTTGTAGATTAACCCTCCTACACTTTTCTCTAGATCTGATGGTTGCGAATTTTCCTCCTTCTCCTGAACAGATCCTACAACCCACATTACTCTGCGGCCCAATACCACATCTATCGTGGTTTTATAATACCACTACACCCCCTGAGCTTCGTAACATGGCCAAGGTAACCTCTTGGCACTTAGAAATGTTCTAAGGTTCGAAATGGGTTCCTATTGACACAATTTCCACCTGAAACCTTGGTTCCAATGACCACTTATCCATCCCATCTAGGCTCAATGCTTGAACCTTGGATCTGATACCAATTTGTAACATCCTTAGCCACCAACAGGTCAGAAAATGCCACTACTCAGACACTTAACTTAGCTATGATACCAATCTGTAATGTCCCCAACCACCAACAGGTCGGGCAACGCCACTGAGGAACATATATATATATATATATATAACATGCATTTCTAATGATTTTAAAACAAATAACACATAATTATTGCTACCATACAGACTCAAATGGAATTGGAAGTAAATCCTACATGCAATGGAACACATGATAACATTTCAATAATCACAGACATGCATAACATACATCATTAAGCATGAAAATGATACTTATCTTTTAACTGGAGAAAAACCACCAACTACATGCAGAACTTCCACGAACCTCCTAGCCTTAGACCACACTGCTCATCACTCTTAGCAGTAGGTCACCCCCGAGCTGGGAATAAACTCCACCAGGTAAGAGATTCCTAGGCTAGGAAAGTCACATAGTTTAAGAGGAAGGATTCTCTCCCAGGAGCCACTT